>OU898277.1:103427142-103449642 GCA_918026665.1 Diabrotica balteata
AAAGAAGAACCATAATCGATTTGTTAGAAAATAAAGTACTTATAAAAACCCTTTGTATATATCTCTTGGCCTGAAATGTACATAGTGTGATATCTTAATTAATCTTTTGGGTGTTCCTTCTCTTATCCCTATTTCCTGCCAACTATCTGACTACTGCTTGACACTGGCGGGTAGCAGAAAATTATCGTCAGGAATAATTATCAAAACTTAATTTTTTTAATAAATTTATCATTTTATTTTCTGTATAATCATAAAATCGCTTCAGAAAGAGTAAAACAATATATTGCAATAAAAATTTAAAAATTTAAATTTAAAAGGCACTTAATTAATACGTTATGTGAAACCTTGACAGTACAGAGTATAAAGTACATTCAATAATATAAAATCTTTTAATCTTTGAAATCGCAACATGATATAAGTTTGACATACCAAGTTCCGGTTCTCTTCAGAAACCTTATTTTGGCACTTAAATCAACGTTTAGATCAATCAACCTCTTTTGGAATTTTAGGAGCTTGCATTCTAGCAGTGGTACTTTTGTACAGTTTTCCTTTAACTCGTTTGTTTTTTTTTACATTTCTTTTACAGACAGATCGTATTATGGAATTTCATGAGTTTCTTTTAGGTCCTTCTTGACTATTTTCATTTGAATTTTTTTTTTATCGGCTGCTGTAAAATTTCCCTTACTGGTATGTAAATTATCACTTTCATTACCTGAAAGAATATAGTCGATATCCTTCATATATCCATCAGAATCCTAGTGACTGATTGGAGAAAGACGGGACTGAATATATTGGCAAACATTTTCAGAAATAAGGCTGACGTCTTTTTCTATCGTTGTAGGTAGTTTAACAGAAACTGACGTTAAAGTTGGCTCAGGTTAAACTAAGACATAGAACGACATAGAACATCAAAACGAATACCAGAAAATCAACCCCCCCTTCAGTAGCCGAAATGCAAGCAGCAGTTACCAGACTGACAAACAACAAGTCACTTGGATTTAAAAACATTAGCGCAGAATTAATAAAGGAAGGCGGAGACTCCCTATTGAATGCGATACTCGAACTTATAGTAAACATATGGAATAATAAACAACTACCACAAGACTGAAATACCGGAGTTATTATCCTACTACATAAAAAGGGAGATCATCTTCAATGTAAAGTGTGGCATATAAAATACTGTCAATTATTGTGTATGACCGATTGAGACCATATGCGGAACAAATAGTTTGGGGATATCAGTGTGTGTTCTGCAGGCAGATGTCCACAATAGATCAGATCTTCGTCTTGAGGCAAATCTGGGAAAGGACTAGTGAATTTAATATAGACAGAAAACATCTTTTCATTGATTTTGAGAGTGCCTATGATATCCATCGAGAATTTTTGATCCATGCACTGAAAAAGTTTAATATTCCAACTCAATCCATTGATATAGTAAAAGAAACACTTAAAGTACCCACAAAACAAAATTCAAATTCAAAACGTACTAATAGATAAAACAGAACGGGCCTACGACAGGGAGATGCCCTATCCTGTATTCTATTCAACATCACATTAGAGAAAATAATTAGAGAGTCAAAATTCAACGCCAGTGGAACAATAATAACCAAAAGTGTACAAATATTGGCTTTTGCAGATGATGTTGATATCATATCTAGAAGCGAAAGAGAGATGATAGAAGTGTTTAATGTGATAGTAAGAGCGGCACAAAACAGTGGCCTAAACAATAACGAAATAAAAACCAAATACATGAAAGCCAGCAAATCAACAGGCCAAAAAAACCTACAGAATTTGACAATAGGATACCATAACATCGAAAGCGTGAAAATTTTTACATATCTAGCTTCACTAGTTACCGCAGATAACAATGTCAGTGAAGAAGTTAAGAGAAGAATACATAGCGCTAATAAAACATATATTGGACTGATTAAACATCTAAGATCTAATAACATCACAAGAAAAACCAAATGCAAAATATACAAAGCCCTGATAAAACCGGTCCTTGTATATGAATCAGAGATATGGCATACAATGAACCCGACGTCATAAGTTCCATAGAGATCGGACGTCTGCACTGGATGGGCCACGTTGAAGGGATGTTGGGGACTGAAACACCAAAACATAAATGACTCAAACACCAGTAGGAAGGGGGTCAAAGGGAAGACCCAAACTTAGATAAATAGAACAAGTGGAACAAGATCTGAAAATACATAAGATTACCAACTGGAAAATACAGCAAGGAACAGAACAGAATGACGGAAAAACCTAGAACAAGCCAGGACGTAGAAAGGGTTGTCGAGCTACTCATAATATAACGATGGCCCTATATTACGACGAGCTTACACTATTCTATATAGGACAAAATTACCTTATAAAATTACCTAAATAATATTAGATGTATATATATATATATATATATATATATATATATATATATATATATATATATATATATATATATATATATATATAGCATTTTTCATATAAAAATGCGTGCAAGTCACAACTTATATAAAGTGACGTCACTTTATGTGACGAGTATATTTAACATTTCCAGAACGTCAACCTTAGAGTTAAAATTTTCCTAACACGGCTAATAATACGAAACCTATTATACAAAACGGCTCGATCTTTCATAGGCTTTAACATGGTGTAATAATCAGAAAAATATAATCATCATTATATTGAAAATTTTAGAACTGTATTGATTAAATAACCAAAAACATATAATTAATAATAAATTTTATAAAATCGCTCTTTAAATATTAAATTAAATATCAGATTTGCGAGTGTTATAAGAGGTAGTTAAGTTAGAAGATAGTTATATATTTTCGTAGAAAAATTGGCACCTTGTAGAATTGTAGAGATTTGAAATTCAAGTTATCATTGTCATAGTTTATTAACATAGCAAAATATTTAGTTATTATATAGAAGGTTGGTCAAAACTTGGAATGAGTGTTGTTTTCTTAATTAAAACACCCTTTATTTTACTATGGTAATAAATTGAGAATTTATGATACGCTATTATTTATTAAGCATTCCCTATAGCTAACTGCTTTAATTTGTGAGTTGTTCGTAAATATTTTAGAAAAACATTAATTATTACAACAAGAAGTAGGTAAAATTTGATTAGGTGGGCCGTGAAAAAATAAAACAAAATATTGAAAGAAATGAAAAAAATTGTTGAATTTAGTATAAATGTTCAAAATGGCCTCCGTCGATGTGAATACATAACTGCCATCAATCTTAAAAGAACACTAGTTAATATATTTTTGTTTTAATTTTATACGTTTATAATTGAAAGAAAGATTTGAACACAAAATCATGGCTTTTAAGAAGTTAAACATTTGGTTTTTTAAAACGACCTAAGTCAGTGATTTAAGCACTTTTGAAAAATTCGTGTTGGAGACACAACTATGGGCCTAATGAGTTGAATTGTGCGTAGTTTTTCATTTTGTATATTTTAGTGTGTTTGCCAAGTGCTAAGTACATTGTTCTTGATACTGTCCATTAGGTCTTGAAGTTGTATGTTTCCATATTTTTTAAGGAGCAGGCCAATTTTGCTGCATGATCAGCGTTCTCATTTCTATTGATACCAATATGGGATGGTATCTAGATGATAGTTATTGAAACACCATTTTATGACTGTTGTTGGCAGATACTGTGGATGCACTATACAATGGAATGTATGGAGTCTATATTTATGATTGTGTCAATGGCGGAGAGAGAGTCGTTGCATATTGCTAATAATTTCTCATTACCAATGGACGAGTTTAATGCCTTGAGTATTCCATACAGTTCAGCTGTATATATACTGCATCTGGGAGAAAGCCGATGTGACGCCACTATTGTCTTTGAGGTACTAACAGCACAACCGACGGCCTGTTCTTCTTTGGACGCATCTGTGTAGAGAGTTTTGTCATAACGCTGTGTCTGTATAAGTTCCTCAAATGCTTGTACCAAGATAGTTCTCAGCGTTTTTTCTTTTTTTGTATCGGTTCAAGCTGGTAAGGAAAGTAGGTAGCTTTTGGGTGCACAGGGAAATTATTTTCGTAGTAAACGGAGTTGTGAGTTTTAGGTCTGTGTTCTTTGTAAAGTTTTTAAAATTTGTAAGAGAGAATGTACTCGAGGGTGACTATTATCTGGGACAGGGTGGGAGTATAAATTAGTTTAATTACTGGGTTTTTTGGATGAGCAGAAATTCTAGAAAAGAAGACAGAAGTAGACATTGGTTCTAAAAATTCGATATAAATACTTTCAGAAGGACTTGATTTAAAGGCGCCGAGGCTAAATCTTAAAGAAGTGTTGTGAATTGTATTCAGATATTTGAGGTAAGTATTGGAAGCAGATATGTAGAGAATGCTTTCGTAAACCAACCTAGAGTGGACCAATGTTCTATAATTTCTTAAGAGGACTTTCTCTTCTGGCCCCCATTGATGGTGAGCTAAAGGTTTTAAGATATTGATTCTATTTAGGCAGTTTGTTTTTGTATTCTATATCTGATCTCTCCATGTCAGTGTTTTATCAAATATTACTCCTAATAATTTGTGTTTATCTATCACTTAAAGAGGAGATCCATTTAGGTGAAGTAGAGGAGGGTGAGTGTGATGTCTTCTGGAGAAGTTTATGACTTTAGATTTTCCAGATGAAAATTTGACTTCAATTTCGGAGCACCAGTTATAAAGATTATTAAGAGTGTTTAAGAGTAAAGAGCATGAGCTCCTTATAACTTTATCTTGGAAATAAAGAACAATATCATCGGCGTATATTGAGTATTTTATTTGAGAGATAACAAGAGAGTTTATATCGTTAATGCTAAGAAGGAGTAGTGTGCGGCTGAGAACTGAGTTTTGGGGGGCTCTTTTTGTGAGATATATGACGTAGATGTTTTCCAGTTTGCGACTACTTTGAATGATCTCTCTTGTAGGAAATTGTTTATAAAGGTAATATTACCCAATGAATTAAGTTGCTTAAGTTTTCTAATAATAGCAGCTCTGTTTGTTTTATCGAAGGCACTTTCTAAGTCTAAGGCAACTGTGATGACGTCATTTTTAGTTAAAATAGATTGGGTTATTTCTATTTGGAGAAGTACCAGGTTATCCATCTTACTCCGATTGGGTCTGAATCCCGACTGTGCTGCACCTATCCGATGGTTTTCTTTAAAAAACCAAAGCAAACGTTTATTTATCATATTTTCTTATTGTAGAGCGCAAGTAGCTTTAAGAGGGTTCCTGCCTGTTGATGTTTGAGAAAGACGGAATGTCGTCAGCCCAGCAGATGAGTTTTTCATTGATGAAATTGGCAAATTTGACTCTACTTCTGTGAAAGCGCGAGGTTTATTGGATTGGTTTGGATTCGTATTAGGTGGTGATTGTTAATCATACACTGCAGTCTTATTATCGTTGGAACCATTTTGCATATTGGTAAGTGCAGTATTATAAAAGACTTTTAAACTTTCAGATAACGAAATAAATTTGGTTTTCCACATATTTTTTCTCCTTTTTACTTACATGATTCACTAGTGGCATAGAATTTACTGTAGTATATACTCCCAGCAAATTACATCTTGTTTTTTATAATTTTAAAAGTTCTAGAATCGTTACAGTAGGTATTTTTAGTTTCAATGTTTTTATTACTTTTATTTGTAATAATTATATTTAAGCTCGTTTTGCAGCATCCATGAAATCAAAAAGTTAACAGTTTTTTCCTAAAACTTTAACTGTTTAACTGAATATGCAAACAATTTGCAGTACTCCTCTGGTTCAACTCTTGTTTCTTTTCTTCTAAATATTTTTTCAAAACATCCAAATACTCTATTAGCAGGCATATAGCTATGTCCCATGATTGTAAAGCAATGCTGAATATCACTAAACGCTCTGGAAGTCTGTACATAACTAAGAAGAAAACCCAAAACATTTAGATTTTTATTTTGTCCACTGCAAGCATCAGCGAATAGTTGAAGTGTCAATGATTTCGCTGAAACAGTTTTAAACTTGTATTCCAAAATCACCAAAAAAATATACAGAGCTAAAACTACCTCATTGAAGCCTCGCCCACTCTGGATTTAAGTCCATGTGTACACAAAAGTATTAGTAGTATCTTATGTATCTTTCATCAATACAAAATTAAGGTTATAAACCCAAATTTGTCGGGAATAAAATACCTTACCTTGGTTTTGGAAGAGAGCGGTTTTGTTCCATGTCAAAAGATACCTTAACGAAATTAGCTTTTGTTCTTTTAAACAGTTGATAAAATTTCTTAGCTCGTAAACTATGCTTTTTCTTGAAGGTCTTTGTATAAATTTATTTCACTTTTTGTTAAATCACAAAATAAACGATCATCTGTCTTTGGACTGCCAAAACTTGAAAAATTGAATTTTGTCTGGAAGGTCTTGAAGAACTTTGAGTAAGATGCAACTGACTTCTTTTGTTCTTTTTGAGTATGTTTCCAAATACGCCACAATTTTTTAATATACAATTTAGGGCTAACATAACCTAGGATGCTCTTACCCGGACCATAATGACTTTCACAGCACTTTATTTATTTTTTTAAATTAATTATTCATTGAGCTGCACTTAAAGCTTTGAGTTTGATCCAAGCTCCACCTCGCTTTTCACGAGGATATTCTCCTGACTCTTGTAAAGCTTTAGTTGATCGATTCAATATTTTAAATAAAAATTGTGTGATGGAAATAAATGTGGAATTACAGACACCTAATAAAACATCATTTATCTGTCGTATGAAGTATTTTGTAACTAAAGGTATCTTTAGAATACTAAGTTGTTCTGATCAGAAGCAGTCTTATGTAAGTAGATTTTATCATAAAAGCTACTTACATTATTAGGAGTCAATAGATATGCCTTACAAACATCACCTTTATGAGCACAAACAATGCGAGGATTTGAATGAGCTTCTGTACTATTTTTCCGAATTGATTGAGATTTTTGTTCCACAGGTCTTTATTTTTCTCTCTTTTGCACTTTAGAAGCACTTTTGTAAAACATTACTGATTTGTTTTCTGTATAGTATACTTGGCTTAAGCTGTTTAGGCATGAAATTTGATTTATTGTTACAAATGGTGTTCTAGAATCAGATCCAACTAAAACCATAAAAAGTGAAAAAAAATGTGGAGAAAAATGAAAAAACAAACTTTTTTGGAATCGACCTCTTTAATTTTTTTTGTATCTCTATCTCTTATGACAAATGAGTAGTTGGATTTCCCCGCGCTGACGTCACAACCTGTATATAAACGTCCAATATAATATTATGTATATTATCTAAATTTAATACCTTAATGGATTTAGATCCAATAGATTTATTAATCCAGATCTATATAAATTAATAAGATTAACATATTTGCATTAATTTTCCTGCATTAGAATACAATTTATTTTAATTTTTTTCAACTACCTATTTTCCTGATCATATTATTAGTCATTTTTATTTTTAATATACCCTGTGTTTGTCGCCGCCATTGAGTGGGATTGTCGCAAAACCTCTTTAGCGTTAGTTGTTTCAAAAACATCGTCGTTTGAGATACGTTGACTTAGAATATTACTGAAATAAATCAATGGGTATGGTTTGTCCCAGATGTCACGAATTTATTGTTAATTTAGGCGAAATTTATAGTTTTGATAAGGGAGGGTAATAGGACTGTTTTTTGGTCGTGGTTGAGGCAGTCAGTTTCTAATTTTGTCGTAATCTATTCAGGCGTAATGAGGACAGTGACAGTTTTATACTAAAGAGACAGACGACGTAGGCAAGCATGTAATAATACATTATTTAGTAGTTTAAAATAAAATACATTTTATGTCGCAAATACTTTAAAAGCGCTAGGTTAAAACAAACCTTTAGAGCAACAAATTGTAACATATATTTAA
This sequence comes from Diabrotica balteata, assembly GCA_918026665.1. NCBI lineage: Eukaryota > Metazoa > Arthropoda > Insecta > Coleoptera > Chrysomelidae > Diabrotica > Diabrotica balteata. The sequence continues at coordinate 103,435,023 of OU898277.1, forward strand.
ACATTTTTTAATTATTTAATTTTAAATTTTATAAAAAATATATATTTAGTAAAACATAATAATTTCATTAAAATAGGAATCACAATATTATTATTTGGTTTTTTCAGTTACTTGAGCTGTTTCTTTCACAGGCACTTCACTTGTTTCTGTTTGTGAAGTTTCTTGGGGTATCCCAAATTCGAGGACTATAACAACACTAAAAAAAATAAAATTTTTAATATTTCGTGTAGTGATCCTAACAGTTTTATAACAGATATTTAAGTAATACAGTACTAAGTATAAAAATAGATGTTTTTAACCTAATGACGTCAAATTATTCGGCAATATTAGCGAAAATTTTGGCTAATACATAATTTTGAAACTTTTGTTTTAGCTATATATTTAAAATGAGCCATTTAAGGAAGACAGCAAACTAACGAGCAAGTTAGTCAAAGTAAATTGAAATTAGACGTGGAGTGAGAGATGGATGCGCATTGTTGCCAATTTTTTTTAAATGCCTACTCCGAATAGATCCTGAAAAAACCTCTTGAGGGTGAAACAGCTGGAATAAAGGTAAATGGAATTCCCATTAACAACATTAGATATGCGGACGACATTGTGATCATAGCCGAAAATAATAAAGATCTTCAGAGACTAATGACCCGAATAGCGAAGTGTGGAAAAGAGTAGTCTTTGTCAAGTGGACAAATATGTATATCTGGGAACAATGATTAACTCCACAAATAATTACATTCAGAAGATCAATATCAGAACAGAAGAGGCTATAGCAAATTTTAACAAAATAAGAAGAGTGCTATTTACAAGGGATTTAAAATTGAAACTAAGAGATGGGTTGGCGAAGGGTTATGTTTTTTCAACTTGGATGAAATGGAATCTTAGATATTAAATGCGCCATCAATGAAAAACTGGAATTATTCGAGCTGTGGGTGTATAAGAATTCTGAAAATATCGTGGACAGAACACGTTACAAATAAAGAGGTTCAAGAGGTACAAGAAAATTGAAATATCTCAGACATATTACACGTAGAGAGAAATACACCTTGCTCCAACTGATTATACAGGGATAGATCCAAGGAAAGAGATGCTTAGGCTGCATTAAATGTCATGGCTGCGTAACCTGAAGGAGTGGTATGAATGTACCTCAAATAAACTTTTCAAAGTAGCCGTTTCAAAAGTCAGAATAGCTATGATGATTGCCGACCTCTGCCGCGGAGATGGAACTTGAAGAAGAATATTTACTTTGTACATCACTTATGGTAACATAGAGGCAGGTCATTTTTTATGCTAGGCTTTAATATTTCCTGTGATCGTCTTTGCTACTACTGTTCGTCTTAGGGATAACATGAACTACATCTAAGAAGAGCTTGCCGAGGTAGGGATCTCCATGATTGGCTTTGTTGTGGTAAAGAGGAGACACTTTAGCTAAGGTTGACCTCCTCACAATCCGCGAATCGTGGATTTTAAAAATTGTAGAACCCACGTGGTTAAGTGAAGTTAGAGGTATATATATATATATATATATATATATATATATATATATATATATGTTATATGTGAAAATAGTCACCTTGAACCACTCAAGGGTTACCGACACTTTGGTTTCGCAATATCAGTTCCTATTTCATCATTCTTTTAGCAAGCGTTCCCATAGAGATAGCTGACTACGCACGGACATCAAACTCTGACCAAAGCTGGCCTTTCGTGGGAAATGCCGACACCACATTTCGTAGATAGATTATAAATTCAGGACTAACATTATATTTTTCACTCGTCATATAAGTTTCTTACTAATAACATTTGTATTATATAATTTTATTTGCTTCATTTTATCGTATAACTAAGTGTAACTTTTATTTGTGAAATAAATCTTTTTAAAAAGTCAATCAAGAAGTTAGTGATTTAACATTTGGCGCAGTCAGTAGGATCCGGTTAACGTTGTTAGAACAAGGAAACTCACTAGCAACGGCGGATCCCTATCCCTCAACGGAAAAAGAACCTAGAGCCGTCCTCATTCAACTGGATACTACGGAAGGAACACCTGGTGAAGCCCCTGGTAGCAGATCCCGTTAGAAAACAAGACGTACTCGATGTTTCTGTTAATGTAAGTTATTGAATCATCTCGTTTTTACTATTTTTATATTTGCAAACATACCGTACATACATCATAATTTTTTCAATTTATAATCTTGACTATACAGAAAGTCAAGCCAAGTTGATTATCTAATAAGGAAATACCTTTTATTGCATACTTTTATTATTTTATCATTCTCATTTACACATTTTTTTCATATTATATTTTCACCGATATTTTACTATATTTTACTTTATTTTACCACATTTTACTTGATTTTACCATATTTTACTTGATTTTACTGCATTTTATTTTATTTTACCATATTTACTATTCGTATATTTTGTTTTATACTTTCACTAACATATTATTATCAAAATGCCTGAAACACGTTCACAAACCCAAGTTGAAATTGAACCATACAAACTTTCAGAAATATTCTCCATAATTCCTGAGTTTGAAGGAGACCCAATCTCTCTTCCCACATTCTTAGACGCATGTGATTGCGCGATTAAAATGTCTTCGGGAGACCAACGTATTTTATTAACGATTCACATTAAAAATAAACTAAAAAGTAAAGCAGCTCAATTAATAAACTCTAGAAAACCAACTTCATACACAGACATAAAAAATTTATTAAACCTTCATTTCGGAGATAGTAGAGATCTCACTTCCTTAATTCACGACCTACAAAGACTTCGACAGTTATCGAACGAATCACCTTTAACCTTTTTCAACAGATTACAAGTTCTAAATGCAAACATGCACGCCTCAATTCAAAAATCAGGCCTAACACAAGACCAAAAAACCGCCCAATGCACGTTAATTGACTCTATGGCTTTGAATACCCTCTTAACTGGACTAGAACCCCGCTTAGGACAAATAATTAGGGCCAGTAACCCTAAAGACCTTATTGAAGCCAGTAACCGTATTCGACGTGAACTTCAGTTATCGTATTTCGAATCTCAAAAATCAAATAAAGATAGCCAAAATAATCCAAAACCTTCCCAACCGATGAGAAGAACCTCATCTAATTTTTCTAAATGTACAAGTTGTGGTCGTATTGGCCATTTAAGTAGCGAATGTCGCTCATCACGTTTTTCTTATCAAAATCAATATAGCGGTAGACCACAAAACTACCAAAATAATCAAAACCAATCCAATCAATATAATACTAGATCACAAAATTACCCAAGTAATCAAAACCAATACTCCTCTAATCAACAAAATTTAAACCCACAGAGATCGAATTTCCCTTCTCAAAATCAACCGCAGAATCGCCCCTCTGTTATTCAGAGAAATCCAAATTTCCAAAATTTTCAGCAAAGAGCCCATGTCTTTAATGAATACCCTGACGATCTTGTAGAATCTTATGAAGATTATTATACAGAAAATGATCTTCAAACTAACTATTTTTACGAATATACCAATGACACATCTGATTTTATTAATAATACACCTGATACAGAAAATTATCAGGATTTTCTTTCGCTACCCAATCAGAACCATCCCCCAGTACATACGAATCTTTCAACCGATATCACGAATGTACAACAACAAATCCAAGCCCTCAATTTGGACAATTTCGATCCAAATGTGAATTTCCCCGAACAGAAATTCCTGTAAGCCCCTTCCACACAATGAGCTCTAAAAACTTATATTATATCAATGACGCTACGAATACTTTTAAACTTCTAATTGACACCGGTGCAGGAATTACAGTTTTCAAAGAGAATACTGCACGAAATTATCATAACCGATCCCCAGAAAATGTTACCATTCAAGGCATAACCGACGAAAAACTTCTGATTACAGAATCTGTCCTTATTCCCTTTACCGATGACAACCCTCACAAAGTTTTCATTTTTAATCTAGACATTGACTTTGACGGCATAATAGGCCTAGATTTCCTAGACCACTACGAATGTGTAATAGACCTTAAAACAAGACAACTTCATACAAATTTTAAAACTCTTACCCTGCATAAAGTCGGACAAGAGACCCATAAACCCATAGAAAATATTCCGGTTACATTTCCTACAAAAATAGTACCGTCAAATAATTTCCAAACATATCCGAAATCAAACTCAAACGTTAAAGCTCAACACAATACCAGCTCATTTCACGAAAACACTCATGATCAACACAAACACATCCCAAGACCAGAGAAAAAACGAATAAAAGAAAAAATAAACCAAATTTCGATTGATAGCCGAACAGAACAAATATTCAAATTGAAATGCAACCTATCCAATACAGACGCAATACTGTCATCCCAAGAAATCGAAAAAGTTCGAATTCCTCACGCATTAGTCCATGTAGACGAAAATGGAGACTTTTTAACTTCCGTCATTAATGCTAATGCAATGCCAAAAATAATCGAATTTTCGAATATTTCCATCGAACCTATCGAGAACTTGGAGACAATCTTCACCTACGATCAAAATCACTGCGAAGAGCCAATTATAGACAGAGAAGAAATAATTAAAGAACAACTGAGAATTGACCACTTAAACTCAGAAGAAAAGGAACAAATTCTAAACATTTGTACGGAATTTTCAGATATATTTTACGTAGAAGGTGACAAGCTAACATTCACAAATGAAATTAAGCACGCAATCAAAACGAACAACGCGAAACCGATATACACGAAATCTTACAGATATCCACAGGTTCATAAAGAAGAGGTAAAGACGCAAACCAACAAAATGCTAGAGCAAGGAATAATTCGGCATAGCATATCGCCCTGGTCAAGTCCAGTGTGGGTGGTACCCAAAAAACTTGACGCATCTGGCAAACAGAAATGGAGAGTCGTTATTGACTATCGTAAACTTAATGAAGTTACAATAGAAGATCGTTATCCACTTCCGCAAATTTCAGAATTGTTGGACCAACTTGGAAAGTGTCAATACTTTACAACATTAGATTTGGCGTCCGGATTCCACCAAATTGAAATAGATCCAAAAGATATCCAAAAAACAGCATTTTCAGTAGACAACGGACATTACGAATTTGTTCGTATGCCTTTCGGATTAAGGAATGCTCCTTCCACATTTCAACGAGTAATGGATAACATCCTCTTAGGAATTCAAAACGAGAGATGTTTAGTATATATGGACGACATAATCATCTATTCAGCCACCATTCATGAGCATATGTCACGACTGACAGAAGTATTTAAAAGATTAAGAAAAGCAAATCTGAAGATACAACCGGATAAATGTGAATTCTTAAGAAAGGAAGTCGCATACTTAGGACACCTCGTAACTGAACACGGAGTAAAAACAAATCCTGCCAAGGTATCATGCATAAAAAGTTTCCCAGAACCCACGACAACTAAAGAAATAAAATCATTTTTAGGCCTAGTAGGTTACTACCGCAGATTTATACCGAATTTTGCCAAAATTTCCAAACCACTGACTAAATTACTTCAAAAAGAAGTCCCTTTTGTTTTTAATGCCGAATGTAAGGAAGCATTCAACGATCTCAAAAATATTCTAATGACAGACCCAATTCTCATATATCCAAATTTTGAAGAACCCTTTTTACTCACTACTGACGCTAGTGCTTTCGCAATTGGAGCCGTTTTGTCACAAGGCCCATTAGGAAAAGATCTGCCAATCGCTTATGCATCACGAACATTATGCAGTGCAGAAACCAAATATTCCACAATAGAAAGAGAATTACTAGCTATAGTATGGGCAGTAAAACATTTCAGACCATATCTTTTCGGTCGCAAGTTTACTCTTATCACTGATCATCGACCTCTTACATGGCTATTTTCAATCAAAGACCCAGGAAGCCGCCTAGCACGCTGGCGCCTAAAACTTGAAGAATATAATTACAAAATAGAGCACCGTTCAGGAAAAATCAACAGAAACGCAGATGCACTCTCCAGAATAAAAATAAACCATTTTAAGGACTGTGCAGATTTTCAATCAAAACTTGCCCTGCACGCATCTAACAGAGATGAAACCGAGACAGATGAAGACGAAGAAGAAAAAGAAGACACAGAAGAAGGAATAGAAAAGATGTCCGAAGAATTCGATAAATTTCTGGAATTATATAGAACCAAATCCATTATCGATTACTCCAAAATAGAAACGTCAAACGCAGAACTGTTAGATAAATCTCACAAGAGTATTGTTACCTTTTTCTGGCAGAATAAACTCGAGGACCTGCACGAAAAAATAATGAGTGACATATTCGAAGAAAATATAGAATATAGTAACCGAAGGATCAATATTGTATCTAGTAAAACCGTAAAAGATCGAAAATATTTCATTATCCCATTACCTTACGATCCACAAAGAGTAATGTCATACTTATTTCTCATACTTTATGCGAACCAAGAACAATTTGACGAATCAAAGACCTATTGCATAGAAAACAATCTCGAACTTCCCATTCTAGAAATATTTTCCTATATATTTGCAGACAAAGAACTTAAATTAAAAATCTGCCAAAATGTAATTAAACAGGCAAGCGAAGACGAAACCCCACAAATCCTAGAACATTACCATTGTGGCAAAAATAACTTGCACAGAGGAATAAACGAAACCGTTAGACGTATAAAAGAAAAATATAATTGGAAGAACTTAGCAAAAGACGTAGAAAAATATATAAAAGCCTGTGAAATTTGCCAAAAGGTTAAAATTTACAGAAAAAATCTAAGTGGACCATTAGTTATAACGGAAACACCAAAAACACCATTTGAAAGGATCAACATAGACATATTTGAATACCCCACCAGAAACTACGCTTTAACTATTCGTGACGAATTGACAAAATTCACGCAAGCCTACCCTTTGGAAGACAAAAAGGCAGTAACAGTAGCCAACACACTCCTACTCTTCTTTCAACACTATGGAACACCACTAAGAATTCATTGTGATTGCGGTCGAGAATTCGAGAATGCTATAATCAAAGATCTATGCGGATTATACGACATCAAACTAACATTTTCTAGTGTTTACCATCCACAATCTAATGGGTCTGTGGAAAGATTTCATGCCACACTCTCAGAAATGATTAGAGCAAATCAAGCCGAGAACCCAAACGATCATCCTTTCACTATACTTCCTTATGCAATAATATGTTATAACAACACAAAAAATAAGACCCACGGTTTCACACCATATGAACTTATATTTGGGCACACTGCAAGCCGACCACCAGAAACGCTATACAATCAAAAAACACTAATGAGCAAATATATTCGAGACCTGAATAATCGCATGGAATATTTTTACAAAGTAGCCAAAGCAAAAACAGAAAGACAGAAAGAAAAGGCGAAAGTAAGATTTGACGAGAATATTTCAGAACGAAGACCTGATTTTAAAATTGGTGACAAAGTTTACGTAAAAGAATCCCAAATTAAATTAAAATCAGATAATCTTTTTAATGGACCTTTCGAAATTCAAGAAGTTTTTACAAATTCCGCAATTATCCTTAACCCCAAAACTAACCAAACCTCTAAAGTAAATTTTGACAGACTGAAACCTTATTTTGAATAAATTTCTTCTTTACAGATTCTATGGACTATTCTCAGTCGCCTACTCCCAATTTTACCTCTCTCCCATTAATAATACAGTCGGAATCTTCTATCACGAAGAAGGTACCATTCGAATATCTAACGATAAATGGACATTACTTGTTTACAAGGAATTGCTCCCTATAGAAACTGCCATATCCAACAACGACAAAATTTTAGAAAACTTGCTAGATAAATTTACTAAGGCCGATACTCCAAGAAAACTTGCATTTCAATCCGAAGTACAAACACACATTAGTTTGATAAGACAAATCTCTAATTCCGTAAATTTAAAATATAGAGAAGTAATTGCCGACACACGAGCCTATAATCCACGCCAAAAACGAGGATTAATCAATGGTGTTGGAACCTTATGGAAATCTATTAGTGGAAATTTAGACGCATCAGACGGTGAATATTTCAATCAATGTATAAATAGGATCACTACAGATGAAAAGCAAATAGAAACACTCCTAAAGAACCAAATCTCTGTTACAACTTCTGTCATAAAATCTTTTAACACTACTATCCAAAAATTACAAATAGACGAACAAACTTTTAACAAAGACCTAAACGATATCGAAACCACTCTTATAGACATTGCAGACGACATATCATTTTACCGTGCACAATTACAAACCTTAAATTTGTGTGAATCATTAATGGAAAGCTACATATTTTTAGAAAATTATCTCAATGACATTTTGAACGCCATCACCTTTTCTCGGTTGCAAATTTTACACAGTTCAATTATTTCGCCCAATGATTTACTAGATTCATTGAAAACTATCTCACAATCATTACAAAATAATGTATTACCATTGCCCATTTATACATCAAATATAGCCCAATATATTGATATAATAAAACTTCAAGCATATCAACTCGATTCCAAAATTGTATTCGTCCTAGAAATTCCATTAGTCGACCCCGAAATCTATACCTTATATCATCTATATTCGATACCAATATTAGATAATCAAACTGGTCTTTTTCATACACTCTCTACAATACATAAGTATATAGCGCGAGATGATGATTCAATTTCATATGTATTACCCCGAAACACAGAAGAATGCAAATCAATTAGTCCAAATCAAAGAATGTGCACAGATATTCTTCCCTATCCAATAGACAGCGATACTATATGTGAGACACAGTTATTGAAACCAGTTAGCTTTCTACCAAAAACTTGTCAGATGTCGACGTTTTTTAGCACAAGATTACAATGTGCAAGAAATTGACCGAAATTTATGGTTAATAACAGTATCCGATCCATTACCAGTTACAATCAAGTGTGAAAGAAAAGACATTAGTACCCAGACAATCAAAGTAAACACAATTCTAAGATTACTACCCGAATGTACAGCATTTATTGGAAGTACCAGAGTCCACGCCAGAGATCAAATCAATAAATATCCAAATATAACCTACAGAAGTCACCCAGTTAATATTCCATACAGATGTTGTGACCATTTCGGAAGAAGAAACCATATACCAAATTTGAAACCATTACAACTCAATAAGATAAATGCAGACGATTTAAATATTGCACAACATAAGCTGGACCAATATTCAGAAGAACTCGACCAAATCATGAACCAACCATTCATCGAAAAACATTTGCCTTGGTTCACTATATTGTCTTTATCATTAATTATCATTTTAGTTTTTGTATACATCCTCTGCAAATGTAGACGCAAAAGATTTCCAAGACTTGCCATGAACTACCATCAGGACTCACCTCCACCTTCACCACATCGCAGCAGTTCCATTAAACAGAAACTTAAAGGATTAACCTTTAAAAGAAGACCAGACGTACGCCCAGAAAATGAAGACGTCTCCGAAACCCCAATTGAGCTTTAAAAGTCGAAGCAAGGCATCGACTTTTCACTAATGAGGGGAGCTGTTATATGTGAAAATAGTCACCTTGAACCACTCAAGGGTTACCGACACTTTGGTTTCGCAATATCAGTTCCTATTTCATCATTCTTTTAGCAAGCGTTCCCATAGAGATAGCTGACTATGCACGGACATCAAACTCTGACCAAAGCTGGCCTTTCGTGGGAAATGCCGACACCACATTTCGTAGATAGATTATAAATTCAGGACTAACATTATATTTTTCACTCGTCATATAAGTTTCTTACTAATAACATTTGTATTATATAATTTTATTTGCTTCATTTTATCGTATAACTAAGTGTAACTTTTATTTGTGAAATAAATCTTTTTTAAAAAGTCAATCAAGAAGTTAGTGATTTAACATATATATATATATATATATATATATATATATATATATATATATATATATATATATATATATATATATATATATCTATATATATATATATATATATATATATATATATATATATATATATATATATATATATATATATATATTGGTACAATACCCTAAATAAACCTAATAAAGGGATATTTAATACTTACATAAGTAGGAGGATACAAAATGCATAAAGACCTATTGACACCCAATTAAACGCTTCTGGATGCGACTGAGTATGCTGGTATATATTGTTATACATCAGTCCTCCTCCCAACTGCAGGAAGGTATTAAGAACATAAACTAATGAAAATATTTTGCCCATTTCCTCTCGAGCCATATTTTTTCCCAACAATGTTCTTAGCATTGGGTTTATAAGACTCCTTAGAATAGTTACAGGTACAGCTAAAATATTGAAATAAATTAAATACCGGTTTAAAAAAATTAAATCGTATATTGACAAAATACGTAATATGAGCTTTGACTGATCTAATCCCGCGCACTCACATACAGCGGTCTGGCGTTTCGAATTCTGGGTACAGAGTTCTGCGTTATTTTATTGGAGATCCGAGTGCACACATGCGGTGTTTAATTATCAGCGTTCCAGTTTCTTTCCATGTATTGACTTAAACACTTTCTCAGATAGATCTTCTTCCAATGGAGATCCTCGAGGCGTTCAAGCATAAAGGAAATGCTTAATGTACCTAATTAATATAAATATTAATTTTTTATTTATTTTTGTATGTCAATAAGTACCTTCAATATATTTTACAATTTAATAAGGCATGATAAAAAAGTAACAAGATGACAACTGGATTTTTGTATTTTTAATAGTATTTGATTTTTTAAAGTATATACTACATTGGCTACAAGTAGCGTCCAATAAAAAACAATGGAAAGGAAGACTTAAAGAGGCTTATGTTCAGATGTGGACGTGAATGGCTAGACGAAGAAGAAGACGATACTACATTAAGAAATTTAATTATATATAAGTTATGGACTCATAAACTACGAACTAAGCTTTAATAAGGTAATGACACAAGTCCAGTGAACTGAAGAACGCCGATTAAGACAACATACCTTCCGAACATTATACATTGCATTTTTATGATTATTGTTCATTCTGTATAAAATTATATTGTAAGTTAGTGTAGATTGTGCCTGTATTGTTTTAAAACGTATTGTTACTATTTTGTGTTAAATAAATATTTTTTAAAATCCAATATATATATATATATATATATATATATATATATATATATATATATATATTATATATATATATATATATATATGTATATATATGTTATATGTGAAATTACCGACACTTTGGTTTCGCAATATCAGTTCCTTTTTCATCATCCTTTCAGCAAGCGTTCCCATCGAGATAGCTGACCATGCACGGACATCAAACTCTGACCAAAGCTGGCCTTTCGTGGAAAATGTGGCCACATTTTGTAGATAGATTATAAATTTGGGCCTTTAACATTATTGTTTTACTCGTCATTCGTCATTCACACTCGTCATTTAAGTTTCTTATTAATAACATATTTGTATTATAATTTTATTTGCTTCATTTTTAGCGTAGAACAAAGCGTAGGATCCGATTAACGTTGTTAGAACAAGAAAACTCACTAACAACGGCGGATCCCTATCCCTCAACGAAAAAAGAACCTAGAGCCGTCCTCATTCAACTGGATACTACGGAAGGAACACCTGGTAAAGCCCCTGGTAGTAGATCCCGTTAGAAAACAAGACGTACTCGATGTTTCTATTAATGTAAGTTATTGAATCATCTCGTTTTTACTATTTTAATATTTGCACACATACCGTATATACATCATAATTTTTTTAATTTATAATCTTGACTATACAGAATGTTAAGCCAAGTTGATTAGTTAATAAAGACATACCTATTTATTACATACTTTTATTATTTTATCATTATTATTTACGCATTTAATTGATTTTTTAATATATTTTCTCCGATATTTGACTATATTTTACTATATTTTACTTTATTTTACTACATTTTACTTGATTTTACCATATTTTACTTGATTTTACTACATTTTATTTTATTTTACCATATTTACTATTCGTATATTTTCTTTTATACCTCCACTGACATACTATTATCAAAAATGCCTGAAACACGTTCACAAACCAAAGTTGTAATTAAACCCTACAAACTTTCAGAAATATTTTCCACAATTCCTGAGTTTGAAGGAGACCCAATCTCTCTTCCCACATTCTTAGACACATGTGAGACCAACGTATTTTATTAACGGTTCACATTAAAAATAAACTAAAAGGTAAAGAAGCTCAATTAATAAACTCTAGAAAACCAACTTTACATATAGACATCAAAAATTTATTAAACCTTCATTTCGGAGATAGTAGAGATCTCACTTTTTTAATTCATGACTTACAAAGACTTCGACAGTTATCGAATGAATCACCCTTAACCCTTTTTAACATACTACAAGTTCTAAATACAAATATGCACGCCTCAATCCAAAAATCAGGCCTAACACAAGACCAACAGATCGTCCAATGCACGTTAATTGATTCTAGGCTTTGAATACACTTTTAACAGGACTAGAACCCCTCAGGACAAAAATAATAAAATAAAGGAATTATCAAAAATTTTATTTTGCCTTGGAGTCATAGACCACACCCGATGAATGGAAGGTTAAAGAACAAATTAGTTATGTACAGATTATTTCCTTTTACATAATTTACCAGCATTTATCCTCTGTTATTTTTGTTCCCTGATACATAGGGTCTTATTAAAATTTGATTATGGTTTTATTGTTTTTCTACTTCATTTAAATCTCCCATTAAAATTACAAACTTTAATTTATTTTTTACACAAACTTCAAGAATACATACTTTTCTTCTCTATTCTTTACTTTGTCATAAGTGTGGCCAAAAATATGTAAGTATAAATCCTTACATTAAAAAAAAACTTTCGGTATAACAGGAAGTGATAGAAGTAATGGATTTTGACAAGAGCTATGACCTTGAAAATAACAGGTAAACTTGTGTACTGAATCGGCATGACTCATGACTCTTGTTAAAATTCATTACCTCTAAAAGGCTCTAAATATTTTGGTAGATTATTTTGTAATATATAAAAACCTTCTATAATAATAAATCTATTGATTTATTTCGATTTAAATTTAAATTTGGAATTTAAACGTAATATTAGGTTTTTAAAATATAATTTATATATATATATATATATATATATATATATATATATTTATATATATATATATAATATATATATATATATATATATATATATATATATATATATATTAATGGATGTAGCGATATTTTTTACTTATTAAAAGTGGGAAGCGGTACTTACATAAATAAATGAACCAGTTGTTTTTTGCTATACCATACAAAATGGACGATACTATTAAGCTAACTATGCCTGCAACTGTCAAATAAGATTCCTTTATGTGCAGCTTTTTGTTTAGTAAGAAAGTAAAAACTACTGTCCCAATAACAAACACCACACAGGACCAGCTTGAAAATACATTCACTTCCTGACTAGTCCATTTGAAAACCTTCATTAAATAAAGAGTTTGCACTGTTTTCTCTCCTGACATCACCATATTAAGTAAAATTGTGACAAGCAGCAGTAATATTACTAAAAATCTTTTGTTATGCGGTCTTCTTTTAAACGGTACCATAAATATTTCCTTGAAATTATCCCAAGTAAACACATTGGAAAATGAACGTTTTTCGTCACTTTTGTTTTTAAGCGGTTCTGGTACAAGGAAGTATGTATATAGAGCAGAACTAAATAATAATGAACCTGATATTACATACATAGTTGAATAGCTTGTGGCATACAACAATGGAATACTTGCCAATGTGCCAAAACAAATGGAAAAAACAGATATTACTTCAAAAATAGCCATCCTAAAAAAAGAATGAGATTTTTTTATTTGTTTAATTTTGTACTATCATTTGTAATAAATTAATATATACTGACATTAGTTTAATACACATTATATCGTGACCAAACTGGTAAAGTAGCGAATGGGCTAAATTGACGTATCTGAGCTAATACACTAAACAGCTGTAGCTTGTCAAGATTTATATTCCAGTAAAACAGCGAATGTACAGGTCCAATATTTACGTCATTGTTAACTATTTTTAAATTAACGAATCTACACCTACTTTACTATTCATAACACTAAACAGTCGAATATGAATATTCGATTGGTAAACAAACGAACGTTCCACATTCGCACTTTTACCAAAGTGTATTACAACCATCCCTATTAGAACAACGGTAGTTTCTTATAAAACACGTTATTGTGTAACCAAAATCAGGAAAAGTGACAAAAATAGTGGAGTCACGAAGAGCTTATATAAAAAAATACACTTTTTCCACTGAAAATGGTAGAGATAATGTGTGTAGAGAATTGTTTCACAACTTTAAATATTTCAGAGTCACTTAAGAGGGGCTCTTAAAAAGGTTAACTCTAGTGAAATTATCCTCTCTGACCTACGAGAAAAAAAAGATTAAAAAAATAAAATAAACCGTATATATATGAAACCTTCATGAGAGATCACATTAGAATCACACTATGCAGGGAAGAAATCAGAATACCAATATTTAGTCAGTGACTTAAATGTAACAATTATGCACAACTTGTATAAAGAAAAGTGGATTAATGAAAACAAAAATCCAGTATCT
>OU898277.1:103454642-103614642 GCA_918026665.1 Diabrotica balteata
GCAAAAATGCTTGCGGAAGACTTAAATGTGTACATTTTTAACCTTTTTGCCATAGGTTATTATTATACGTCTTAACAAAGAAAATAAATTTCCGACTATTAAGATACTATTAGTTAAATTATCTGGACTGCCCTTAGAAAATAGCCAATTTTTCAAAAAATCTTACAAAAAAATTAAATTTCGCAAACACAAACATTGTCTCTGATATTCTCTCAGTCTCCACGCTTTTGCAGATCCTTTTCGTTTCTTCCTCCTCGGAATATGAACAGCATTCAACCTCGGATTCTAAGCAGGTGCTTTTCTTCTTTAATTTCATATTCGTTGTAACTAGTGTTTTTTAACCACCAATAGACTTAATAAAATTTGTATTCTTGGTGTTTTAATATATAATTGCAGTCATTTTTGCATATTAGTGAGACAATTTCGATATCGACATTTACAACATGAGAGGTGCTAGAATTTCAGTTACATAAATCCGAATTAGTATTGACAGAATTGTTTAATTCTAAAGCTTTATCAATATCCAGATCAATTAATTATCGCTTAAAATTATAACTACTGTATCCTGATAGGGAGGAGTTGCTTGCATATGATGGTTAAGGGGCTTGGTTGGACGACTTGGGCATCGCAATGTACAGTCAAGAGACATTTTGGGCTGCTTAATTTAAAGATTTCTTTTCGACCAATTGACTGCTGTAAATCGGCTTCTGGGCCCTGGACAGTTCGTGATTGTCCTTTACTATTTGCTTTTGCAGATACGTTTTCTCTTGACGTTTCTCTGTCTTATAGACTCTGGAGCTATTTAAGTTTGACCCCAAATTCAACAATAATCAAGGTCCCGTAGCGTCAATATTGACCCATCATGTAAGCAACCTCTGTGCTTGCGTCCTATGTGATGCACGTTATTTGAATCTTAACCTCCAAGAAAAATTAATGAAACTAACTTTGTTTAGGTTTGATTGAATTCAGAATCGCATGTTCCGCTTCTTCGCCTTTCTCACAATACTACATCCGCTGATGTAATACTACTGAAGTATTCCTTAAAGAAAAATCCTAATATAATAGAAATTCTACTTGAATAGCATTTTCGACTTTTAGCGTGAACTACAACAGTCAGAATTATATTTATAATAGTTAAACAGTGATTTTTTTTAATATTTATTACCTCATAATACTTTTGTTATAAACAGTACATAACGATTCTTTTGAAGTTTCTTAAAAACTTTATGTAAGCTAGAACATCATAAGTGATTCTGGAGATATTTATGACTTTACACTATTTATTATAAGTATTTCACGTAATATTCATAACCAGATGGTACTTAACCAAATTGTTATTTTTTAGTTAATGCGGCAAATGAACGATATGATTACTAAAAATATTGCAAACTTACCTTATGCTTATGGTACTTGGAGTAGATATTTCATTAATATATGCCAAAGTAACGCTAAAAAAGGTCATTCCTCCTCCACATGCCATAGCTGGAATCGCCCCTAACATTAACAAATAGGGATTTTTACAGAATTTTATTAAAATCGCACCAACACCGCAAGATATTGAGAGACCTAGAAACGAAATTTTTATACAATTTACATTTTTTTAGGCTACATAATAATATATTTGAAGGTTCTTGTAAGTCACATTTACTTTAATCTCCACTTTATTTCATGATATTGTGGCTTGTTGGTTTTTGCAATACTATTTTTGCCAAGTAAATTAAACCATGAATGTTATAAGCTAAATTTCGTGTAAAAATATTTTTTATAAAAGTTATTGAGCAATATTATAATACTTGCATGTAAGAACATAAACCATTACTGGTTTTCTTCCGTGTTTATCTGACCACGAACCAATCATAAGAGAAATAAATACGGGTAGAGCAGCTGGAACCATCTCGGTAATAGTAGTTACGTAAGCTGCTTCCGGTTGGACTAACTCTTCCAGATGTTTTGTAGCATTATCTTTGTATCTTCCTAATCGTGAGCAATTCTGTTCTGGATATTCCTCTAGTGTATAGCATGTTAAGTAGAGATTCAGATTTAATATTATTCCAGCTAAAATTATATATTAAATGGTAAAAAAATATATTATTATACACAGGTTTTTGAACTATTTTTTTGTAGCATGTTTAAATAAATTTTATATTTGTATGGGATTAAGTCATAATTGATTGTAAAATTACACTTTTATTCAATATTTAGTATTTTGGTTTCCACTCCGGAAATCATTTTTAAAAAGATTATTTTAAAAATTTCTGCAAAAGTGTATAAGCAAAAAAAAACTGTTGCAGGTTATTTTTTTTTAAATTATGGTTGATTAACAATCAATCGTTACTAGGATAGATACAAAATAAGAAAGAGGTTCCCGTGCGTTATAATTAAGTTACACGTTAGTGTAAGAATATCTCTATCCCAATAAGTATTAGATTAAATAACAGAATAATTGCAAAATTATTATGATGTGATGTAAAGTGAAAACTACTAGTATAAGTATAGATCTTACAGACGCTGATAAATCTAATGTGAAAGTAGAATTGTTTGTACTTAGTCCTTATTTATTTCAACTAGTCTCGTATTACATCATCATCATCATCAGTGGTGCTACAGCTCTAGTTGAGCCTTGACCTTCCCCAGTCTATTTCGCCAGTCGTTTCTGTTCATCGCCAACCGTTGCCAATTTTCCGCGCCGATCTTCCTTGCGTCCTCGTCCACACCGTCCCTCCATCTCAGTCGTGGTCTGCCTCTACTCCTATTTCCCACTGGGACCGATAATAGAGTTCGTCTGGGTGGGTAATTTTCATTTGCTCTTGACACATGTCCAGCCCATCTAAGCCTACCTATTTTTATGAAGGATATTACATCTCTACCATTTACTATTTTTTTATACTTCTCGTACAATTCGAAATTATATCGCCTTCTCCAAACACCATTCTTACAGAATGCGCCCATTATTCTTCTTAGTATCTTCCTTTCGAAGACGAGCAGAAGATTTGCGTCTGTTTTGGAGATGGTCCATGTTTCTGACCCATATGTCAGCACTGGTAGGATGAGTGTTCGATATATTATTAGTTTGGTTTTCTGGCTTAAATTTCTGTTTTTTAGCTGCTTGCTTAGTCCAAAATAACATTTGTTTGCTAGCAGTACCCTCCGTTTAACTTCTTCAGATGTGTCATTATCGTTTGTTATGAGAGAACCCAAATATGTAAACTTATTTACTACCTCAAAATTATATTGGTCTATACTGAAGTTTTGTTCGACGTTTCTAGCTCTATCTCTGTTATTTGGAATAGATGCTAACATTTTGGTTTTTTCCTCGTTTATTTTAAGGCCTATATTTTGTGCGGCTGTCAAGAAGGCGGAAGTCATCTCTTTAAGTCCTCGTGTAGTACGTGCAATCAAATCCAGATCGTCAGCGTAAGCCATAATCTGCGTTGATTTATTAAAGATTGTTCCCCTATTGTGTAACTCGGCATCTCTTATAGTCTTTTCTAACGCTATATTAAAGAGAAGGCACGCCAGCGCGTCTCCCTGCCGTAACCCTGCATATGTTTCAAACGCTTGTGACATATCGCCTTGTATTTGCACTCTGCAGATCACTTTACTCATAGTTGTTTTTACGAGCCTTATTAATTTATGGGGAATGTTAAGTTCATTCATGGCTTCGTATAATTTATCTCTTAGGACGCTATCATACGCTGACTTAAAGTCCACAAAGAGATGGAACGTGTCAATATTAAATTCATTGGTTTTTTCGCTACGTCATTTGACGTAGCACAAAAATCTGGTCGATTGTTGACCTACCTGGCCTAAAACCGCTTTGATACTCACCAAGGATTTCTTCCACGTACGTACTTAAACGGCTGTACAGGGTATTGGAGAATATTTTGTACATTGTATTCAGAAGAGTTATACCCCTATAATTTTTACACTCCAACAAATCTCCCTTTTTGTGTAGTGGACATATGATTCCAGTGCACCATTCCTCTGGCATTTGTTCTTCTTCCCAGACTTTGACTATTATGTTGTGAATTTGGTGCATAATGCTGTTACCTCCATGTTTGATGAGCTCTGCGGGGATACAATCCACTCCTGGGGACTTGCTATTTTTGAGTCGTGTGATTGCGTCTTTCACTTCAAATGTTGAAGGAGGTTCTACGTGAGTGTTATTTCTTGGTCTTTGGGGTGACGCATCATTTTCCACTTCGGTACCAAGTAGTTCTTTGAAGTGCTCAACCCATCTGCTTTGTACTGCGTCAGCGGTACTGACTATATGTCCATTTTTGTCTCTACACATCGTCAGCCGTGGTTTAAATTCTTTTCTTGTCTTAATCTCGTATTACATAGTCGGGTAATTTTAAAGTATCCATGGTGCGGTGTTAGTAGAAATGCTTGAAATGAATAAGAAATAAGATTGAAACAATAAAGACAATAGACTATAAAATATAAAGATTAAATGTTTAGTGTAAAGCACAATCCAATAACCTAAAAATACTGACACTATTTTTCTGTGGAATTTTTATCATTAAATATTTTATATTTTTTGAGGATTAACCGCAAAAATTGTAATTACATTTGCATCTTTTCTTAAGTTTTTACTTTTGGATGATAAATCGTTAAAACACATTAAATAGGTAAATAAAGTCTACCTTAACATAATAACAGAGCTATAAAATAACAGTAATAGGCATTCACGGTTCGAATGACGACGAACCAGTAGAATAAAAAATAAAATTTTATGGAGTATTAGATGAAAACATTTCTCAATCAGGGATACAAAACTTTCGCACTTTAACAGAAAGACAATCTTAGATTTAATTTCAATGCACAGCATCTGTCATCTGTAAACGTATTTCAACCTCATAAGGTATTACAAGAGCGTCATATACAGAGGCTTTAAATCGAAATTAAATCTCTCCCGTTATACAGTACAATAATTATTATCAAAATAATTATTTACAGACGTTACAACACTATCTAATAACAACATTGGAAATCCTACTTGGTGACACTAAATTTGGGAAATCCTATGAAAAGTGTTAATAAATCCACAAGGAAACTAAGTTCCTGTTTAGTTGCTATCAACAAGTCCTTATAGATACTTTGTCTCAGGACCAGCAACCTCATGTAGAGTCTTACGTAGCCATGTTATTAAGTGCACTGGTAACTTTAACATCTCAACATATAAGATCTGGTTTTTAAAAACCTGCCTGATTTCAGCGGCCTTAGAAGCTCTTGGAGAAGACGACCAAAGGAACACCCATCAGAATATCAAATTAAGGGAACACATATTGAAATGTATAAAAGAAAAGAAAAAACTACACATAAAATACCTAAACACCAAAAAACAGGAAGACTTAGACCTATATAGAGCGAAACACAGAGAGGTAAAGAAAAGAGTAACAAATGAAAAGAACGAACGATGGGAACAAGCATGCACAGAGAGAACGACATATCGGAGGAACGAGAAATTCAGAATCATGGCGAATATTAAAAGCACTCCAACGAAATACGACAGAGAAAACCCAGATCGGCAATATTAGTGAAAACGAGTGGCAAGAATACTACGTAGAACTACTTACAGAAAACCGTCCCCAATTTCAGGAAGAGAATACAGAACATGCAGGAAATGGGACATACGACCAGATAGAAATAAGTCTGACAGAAGTCAAGAGAGCAATCAAGACATTGAAGAACAAAAAAGCCAAATGACCCGGAGGGATACCAAACGAACTAATTAAAAACGGAACGGAAAAGTTATTCCGCATGCTACACATAATGTTCGAAAGAGGACTAAATGGAGAGGAAGTACCTGCGGAATGGACACAAGCATACATCACATCCATACATAAGAAAGGAAACAAGAAAAAATGTGAAAACTACAGAGGAATTAGTATAATATCGTCGGTAGGTAGACTTTACGGGAAAATTATCAAGGAAAAACTAGAAACTGAAATAATAGGAAAAATTGGAGAAGACCAAGCAGGGTTCACAGTAGAAAAATCATGCCTAGATCATACGTACACATTAGAACAACTGATAGAGAAGAAAATGGTAATAGGTAGACCGGTCCATCTTGCGTTTGTTGATCTAAAGAAAGCGTACGACTCAATACCTAGAGTGCAATTATGGGAAGCAATGAATGATCTCGGAATCCGACAAACACTAATAAAAGCAGTTAAAGCACTGTACAAAGAAAATAAAGTAGCTATTAAATGTGAAAATAAAGCCTACAATCCATTTAAGGCGACAAAAGGACTTCTACAAGGCTGTGCTTTGTCCCCTACTCTGTTTAAAATATTCTTGGAAAAGACACTCAAACCATGGAGGAGAAAGTGCGAAGGAATGGGCATACCAGTAAGAGACGAATACCTATACTTACACCTTAAGTTTTGCCGACGATCAAGTAGTCATCGCACAAGATGAAGAAGATCTCAGCTTTATGCTCAGAAAACTAGAAGACGAATATAAAAACAACGGAAGGGAAATAAACTTAGAGAAAACCGAATACCTAACAACAGAAAACAAGGATATAAGAAACCTAGAGATAGACGAGGGAAGAAAAGTAAATGCAACAGATAAATAATTCAATTATTAAGGAACCATAATATCGAACCAGGGAACAACAGAAGAATATATAAACAACAGACTAAGACAAACAAGAAACTGTATAAGACAACTATATTCAGTGCTGTGGGATAAGAACATTACGATAAAGACAAAAAATAGAATATATAATATAACGAGAAGAAGTATCCTGACCTATGGGTCCGAAAACTGGACAATAAACAAGAGAAATAGAGGTAGAATAAGAGCAGTAGAAATGGAGTTCCTGAGGAGAAGCTGTAGACTTAAAAAAAGAGACAGAATTGAAAACGCAGAGATTAAGCGGAGAAAGGGAGTGCAATCAGACATAATCGACTATATAGAGGAGAAGAGACTATCCTGGTACGGCCACGTCAGAAGAGCGGACAGAGGACGCTGAATAAACAAAATCGCAGAATGGAGCCCGATCGGAAGAAGAAAGAGAGGAAGACCCCGAAGGTCATTCAGAGACGAAATCGACGAGGCTATGGAGAAAAGAACCCTGCGAGATGGAGACTGGAATGACAGGGAAAATTGGAGAAAACGGTTGAGTGAAGGAAGACAGTGAAAACTGTGGAAATCCTTAGTAGTAGTAGTACCTATAAGATCAAATATTGTAACATAAATTTAAACTAATAACATTTAACGGGTTTTTACCCAAATATTTTAGTGGCTCAAAACATGTACACCTAGACACACTGATGATGGAATACAGATTTCGAAAACTTTTTGTGATTGTGATATAGCATGATTGGATGTTTTAATTATATATCTTTTATAAAGGATTTTAAATACAAATTTTTTGTTAATAACTGATTTAAGTTGGGACATGTGACAATGTGACTGCACATTGAGATAACGATTTGTATAGGTGGGTTTCCGGTACATGCAATTGGGATAACTGTGAGGTGGATGTTTCTGAATACGAATATCAAAGAATGGCAAAGTTGCTTTAGACTTAACTTCTATCTTAACTCAAATACTGGGATGTACTGCATACAAGTAGGAGAGGAAGAGATATGGTGTGTCTTTACCATGGGGCCAAATAACAAAGGCGCCAAAGGTTTGAGATTTGATAAGGACAGGGCTGTTGTTTCGAAATGTTCCATGGAGATATCTGGTATTACGGGAGAAATAGGGATCACATTGGGTCACCTTCGATTTGACGATAGAAGTGATTTTGGAATGAAAAGTATGTATTAGACATGCAGAGTTTTATAAGAGATAATGTGTGTTTAAGGATTAAATGTTTAGAGTATAAGATGGAAATTGTTTTACGGTGTTGGTGAATTAAGAAACAATGTCAAAACTAATAAATATATATGAGGATTAAATAGAAGCGTTTTTTAAAAGATAAATGAAATGAAAAGAATTTTTGACAAAGGACGAGGACTTTTCGGCTAATGGTTGTAAGGATAAGCTGAGACATTTTGCCAATTTCTAAGTGGAGCAGTTGAAAGTTGGCATTTTTTTGGGAGACCTTATATTTTTGGAATGCGGGATGACTTTTTTCTGGGGATACTATAAAATTCACTATTAATTGTATACAAACATAACATTTACAATAATTTTATAACCTACGAAATATTGTGTCTCCTTATATAAAGCAAACTATAGTTTTTTACATATACGTGTTGTTACGGCCAAACAAGTTTTGTTGTCGAATCATAATATATTCTAACCAGATATTATTTATTTTGATTTTCTCATAATTTTAAACTATTGCAATAAATATTGCTTAGCTTGCAGATGTCTATCCTATAAGTTATTAAATTTTGTTTATTTAGTACAATTCAAAAAATAATATTTTTTTATAGTTGTTTTCTATCTCCAGGATCTGATCATGTGACAAATGTTGGAATGATATGCTACAGCACAATAGTTTTTTCACTGTTTGGTCGCGCCGTATCACATTTTTTGCTGTTATTCTGTGCCTATGTTTTAACCACTGCGATGTACTGCACACCACATTTGAGACAAGAAAGTTAGCGGATGAGATGACTTGAATTTAGAAGCGGTGTCTGGTATTTAATTAAAAGTGTAACTGGATATCCTGTTATATTAAGTTATTTTGATTTTAGGAATTCCACTCAGCAGCTTAATTATATTGTTAAGCCAGTTTAGTGGCAAAGTTGCGTAGGGTAATTTTTTGAAAAATTTTGTGCGTGTCTGAAAAAAATACTCGTATCGAATGTGTTAAAATATTTGGTGAAATTAATAGAAAAAATAAATAGTAATACATCTGTTTACCGAAATCCTATACCAACGATCGACAACAGGCGGACCGCGATCCGAATACGGACCGCGAAAATTTGAACTTGCGGACCGAACTGCGGAATATCGATTGTTGAAGTGATATGATAAATAAACATAATAACAGTTATGTTAAGTGATGAAAATTTGTTTTATAATAATATTGTATGTTTACAATAACTGAAATATATAAATCTGGGGAGTTCTGTTCAAAATCTGGCAACTTTTAAAACACAACTTGTGAACTAAAATTTATGGGCCTAAAATAAAATTTATAGCCCTTCACCGATAATTTATTTTGTGATTACTCGAATTTTCGTTTATTTTATAAAACATCTTTTTGTACCTATGTTATTATGCACCCTAAAAGAAGAAAAGTGGATAGTGAAAATAGGAAGCTTCTGGCAAAAATGGACTGAACAATATTGTTTTAGACTGCCTGATAGGCCGCAAGCGGTTCCGATGTGCCTTATATGCAATAAAACTATCGTATTGGTTAAAAGTAAAAATTTTTCTCTTGGCAGTCAGGCGCGTAAAAAAAAACTTCGAGAGTTCTTAATTCTTACAAAAAAAGCACAAAAATCTTACTTCGCTGCATGAGCGACCGAGAAAAATCCACATAGGCAGTGTTACGTGTATGCTGGATACTTAATAAACACCAAAAACCATTTTCTTATTCTGAGAAAGTGAAGGAATGTATGCTGGCAGTAGCTAACTCAATGAATAAAAAAGATGTTGCCTCAGCAATTCAAAGCATTTCAACGCAAAGTATTACACAAAGAACGGAATTTTAGCAGCGGATATCAAAAACTCTCTGCTTAATCTTTTGCAAAAGGCACCTTGCTAGGCCATAGCACTTGACGAATCATATGACATTGTTGATGATAAACGAATGTCTATTTTTGTAAGATTTTTTGGTATTGAGTGTCAGATTTTTAGGGCAGAGTTGCTAGCAATATTGCCGCTGAAAGGTAACACTCGAGGAGAAGATTTATTCAAGATTATTAATGAATTAATATTTAAATCTAACATCAGTTATAATAAAATGATTTCACTGTCTACTGATAAGGCCCCAGCAATAATTGAAAAAAAAAGGTGTAGTAAAGAGGATCAGGGATGAAAATTCAAATTTAATAACATATCAGTATATAACACTGCCCTTACCAGACGTAAAGAAGTCATGGCTATAGTATTGTCAATTTATTATAGCCCAATAATGCTCGTTGGTTAAGTAAAGGTCAAGTTATTAAACGTTTCTGGCTAATAAAAGAGCATGTGATCCCCTTCTTACAAAATATAGATACGCAGGGAGCCAGGGCACATTTTGAATATATAACAAACAGGCTTAACCTGCTGGTTGTGGCTTTTCTAAAAGATATTTTAAAATATTTGAATTAACACAGAGTTAGAAGAAAATGGAAAATTAGTATGTGATCTGATACAATGCGTGTCTGCTTTCATCGTAAGCTGGACATTTTTGAAAAAGATATTGCACAACAAGAATACATTCATTTTCCAACTATTCTTGAATACAATAAAAATAAGAAATACTCCAAAAAAGACATTAAATTGTTCGTTAAATTTCTGGTCAATTTTAGGAACTAATTTTCTAAGATTCCAAGACTTTGCACAGGTAAGCAAACTATCTTTATTTCTAAAATCACCATTTAAAGTTGATACAGCGTTGGAATGAACATATGTGGCTGTTAAGTTGTTTATTCTGTCAAAAGTATTACTTTAAATAAAGATTATTGAATTACAAGAAGATTTCGCGCCCTCATTGCAAGACTGCAGTAACTCAAAATTTTATGAAAATGAAGTAATCATGGAATTCGATTGTAAACATGCATATCTATCCCCTGTAAAACTTTAGTAACTTTCAAATGCTTAACCGGCTAAATATTACAACAACAACAGTTTACTTTTTTTACGTTTTTGTTTATAAGTTCCGTGTAAAACTGTTGTAACTCTAATGTAACAGAGTTACAACAGTTTTGCACGGAACATTGCAATGGTTTCGATAACAAGCAATGAAAGGCACGAAAAAAGTAAGATATTTGTTATTTTAATACTTATATTTATTGTGGTGTTTAATTTTAATATACAGCGTGTCTATGTAATCCATTAGCAACCGAGACAATAAAGATTAGATTGCATTAAAAACACATGAATTAAGACTAATTATTTACAGCCAAAAAGTACTTTTTCTTATAAAAGGAAAAACAGGTATCTTAAAACTTGTGTACTTACAATACTGACAGGTTAAAAATATATAGTCTCAGAAAACTTGTTCCATAAAAACTAAATCCCAAATTGTATTAAATCTTCTTCCGCGGCGATTGCCTTATCATATTGTCCCCCCGTAACTTTTACTAAGGTAGTGAATTTCTATCCTTTTGTTAATTACTGTACTCAAGTTAGCCTGGTTTGCATATTTTTATTGGTACTTTTGTTTTAAATTTAAATAAAAACATTGAAAGTTTTACAAATAATTTATCTACCCTATTATGACACTGTCATTACAAAGCCAAGGAATTGTAGCTATCAGAAACACGTGCAGACATAAAAAGATTAAATTGCAGCTAGCGATAAGCCGTTTATTAGTTACCTATTTATTCTGGGTAGCTATCTGATTTCTTGGAATCTATTAAATGTAAAGTTTAATACCATACTAAACCCCGATTGTTGTTGGGGATTATTTTTTCTTTACTTACCCGATGATTTATTGCCATTCGGGTATGATACCAGAAGCCCACCATAGTTTTTATAAAAATAATTTGGCCCAAGATGATATACAAGAAGAGGACAACAACTAACAGAAAAAACAACTAACAAAATGTGTCTACACTTTTTACAATTCTCTCCATGCAAAAGTGTTGTAACTTTGAAATTCCTATTTTTTTTAGCATGAATATTATTTTATTTAAATTTTTATTTTTGCTTATTGTAATATAGACTGAAAAGCATGCAAAATCATAAAAAAATGTTATTTTTTTTAAATTTGTGCCTTATTTGTTCGATATTAGCACGAAAATAAACATAATTGTCTTTATCTCAAAAATTACTTATTCTGACTTACTGCAGTCTTGCACTGAGGGTGCGTTTTGGCCTTGCACATTTATAATTCTGTAATCGCTGAAGACTTTTGGGCCAAACATGTGCCAGCAAAATATGAAAATTGGAGACAACTTGCAATCAATTTGGCCACTTTGTTTGAATCAACGTATATGTGCAAAACGGCTTTCTCAAAATTGAATTTTTTGAAAAATAAATATCGCTTCCGATTAACGGAGGCCCACCTCGAAGATACATCGAATTTGTTGTTCGACACGAGAACCAGACCACAAACATCTAGCGCAAGACCGACGGTGCAATTTTTCGTATTAATTTAAGGTCTTTTGTTTTTTAATTAAAAATGTACCAAAATAATAAACATCTTGTCATTAAATGTTATCATTTATTTTTTTTTCTGGACCTTGTTCAAATTTTCTTCTAGTATCCGGACCCCACATAAAATTACTTGCCGACCCCTCTATACGTTATACTATACTGGTAAATATTATTTAAAAATTAAAAAAAAAACACATGATATCTACTTAAACAAAAAAATAGTTTCGGATTAAAATATTTACCAGAAAATTAAAACTATAACTCAGAACGCTCCGATGCCATTATTACTTACATAAGGGTTAGAGGTTGTATTTAAAATTTATACCAAAATTATACTTACCATCCATAAAAAAGGTAAAATACGTCAATAGAAGGGGTATTTCTATTGTAAGGCCCCATTTGGAAAGCATATTCGTTAAAAAGTAAATTTCTACAATAGTAATAAAAAAATTTAAGCGTTGCTTAAATCATAATATCGAGGAAGATTTTGTAACATATAATACGAATTCTAAGTGACCGTGTATTTTATTTGTTCTTATTATCTATCATTTATCTTATCGATACGCATCGAATAACTTCAATTAAGATCGAATCAATTTCAACACCTGCAAGATATTAGAAAGAAACCCAAATTTATTATATATTTAAGACAATATTATATGGTAATAGGTTTAAACAATATGTAACAACTGCTTCGAAAACACAATTGCACTTTGATCTTATTGCAAAACCACTCGTATGTTATTTGTTAATTGTGTGTTCGAGTGTCCTTAAGTGACAGTCCCAACATAGAATCATGGCTCCACCAAAAATGTTTTTGGTTTTCACGAATTTTTTAAAGTTCTGTCCAGTCTCTATAATGACCACTTGTAGGCCAATGTACATTTATCACAAACTATTATTAATTTGCGTACCTGTAAAATCTTCGTCATTGTTCTATTTTTGGAGATGTTGTAATCTGGTGTTTTATTATTTTCAAGAATGTTTAATGGTAATTTCAAGGCAAAATTGGCAATTCAGTCGCCTTCTAATAACGTTGTGGATATTTCAGATGAATGCAACGCTAGGGCTAATGCGATCTGATCATTACCAATAAATAACAATAAAATTAGTAATGTTTCTTCTGTCCATCCCCAGCATTTAGGAAGTAAATTCCAAACAGATTTAATTTTCACAGATTCATATATCATAAAAATAACCCATAAATGCCTATGAGATCTTATTTGTTACTTATATACCAAATCATAGATTAAAAATTAAAATAGGATCATAGAAAAGACTTAAACGTTGAATTTAATTAACTTGTTATTTAAAGAATAATTAACCCCCTCTGTGGCTCAGTGGTAAGAGCGCCTGCCTTTAAATCTAAAGGTCGTGAGTTCGAATCCCACCTGGGTGGAAATTTTCGTTTATTAAAAAAAAAAAAATTAATAAATGAAAATAATTTCTATCCTTGTGTGATCGGTACACACCGGAGGGGCCGCAGACGTTCGGATACAATTAGCGTCTCTTAGCAAAGACAATGACGTCGACTTTGCTAAGTATCAAGACAATTACTCTACACACACACACACACACACTACACCTAAAATTGTAAGATTGGCGAATGGATTTAGTGTCCGCAGTCATTTAAACACAAACAAACAACAACAAAGAATAATATAATCCATAATACTCGTCTTCCAATCTGGAAGAACCATTGGATATACCTAGCGAGTTTAGCTGGCGCAAATAATGAAGAAATAGAGTTATTAGAAATAGGTATAAATATTATCGCTATAACGTAAAACAATAATAATGACAATTTACTACTTGAGAATAATACTAAAAATAATAACGGTCTTCACATCAATCCTTTAATTTGTTTCTAATTATTATATATTTTTTAACGTTAGTTGTTAATAAATTCCTTTTAAAATATAATCAAATTTTATTTTAAAACATCTTATTTTAATAAGATGTTTTATTTTATTTTTATTTTATAATAATTTAATTAACTCTACTATCACTACATTACTATCAAAGTAATGATCAAATATAAAATTTTTATTTTATTGATAAAATTTAATGTTTGGTCTCACTTTCGAAGGTTGGCGATCCAAATGGCAATGTAACTTTGCTGCACAAAATATTTCTGTGGATGAGTGGTCAAACCATTTTCTCAGGTCTTTCAGCCATGAGTTTTGGCGTCTTCCCACTGATCTTTTGCCCTGTACTTTACCTTCCGATATGATTAGGACTAAGTCAATCTTTCAACTCTCAACACATGATCCAAGTATAATATAATATACTTTGTTTTAATTATAAATAATAAATAAATATTAAAATTACAAAATTAAATTTACAAAATAATATTTAAATTTTAAAAATATGGAAAACATAGTATGGAGTTTCGCGCCACTCTTCAGTACCAGCTACATACTACCTTTTTTTAAGCCAGTTTTGATATCATCTTTAGACAACCACAATGCATTACGGGGGATTTTAACATAGTAGGCTGATGTCACGAATGTTTTTGATAACTAAAAATAAGTTGTTTTGAATAATCAGTGATTTTTGTAATATCTAGTTTATTTTGGTTTAATAAAGACAAGCAATAAATGCCGAGGCAAAATACAGGAACCTTCGAAATTAATTTCATGTTTCAACGTTAATGCATGTTCTGTTAGTGCACAGGCATTTATTTTTTTTTTGGTTTTTATATCACTACGATGTGAGATCACCCTACTATGAAAATCAAACACGATCAGCTAATTGAATGCATGCAAAAAAAACCTGGATTCAAACGACATTAATACAATACGGGAACTCTGCTGGAACCAAAACGCCTCTGTCAGAACTGAAATGGGTAATACTGAAACCATAAACATCCAAAGAGGAGTTAGACAAGGTTGTATACTATTACCATTATTATTCAACTACTCACAGGACATCTTTGCACATGCTCTGGATGAAGCACAAGAAGGAATAAAAGTCAATGGAAAAATCGTCAACAATATCAGGTATGCCAATGATACAGTACTGATTGCTGGCAGTGAAAAAGAACTACAAATTCTGTTAACCAAAGTAGTGCGAGAAGGAGGACTACACGACCTTAAGGTGAATGTAAAAAAAAACAAAACAATGGTAACTATTATGAAGACTCTTCAACAGTATATACAAGACTGGTACAATTCCACAAGATTGGTCAACGTCTACGTTTGTGCCTATACCTAAATCAAACTACGCAAAAAATGTAACGGCTTTCGATTAATAGGTCTCATGCCCCATATTCTGAAGCTATTTCTAAAAATGATCCGTTACAGAATTTGCAAATAATGCGAAGAAGATATTGGTCCGGAACAATTTGGCTTCCGAAACGGTATGGAAACTCGAGAAGCTTTGTTCAGTTACATTGTTCTCATGCAAAAGTGCCGGGATCAACAAAAAAATGTCTACTTGTCCTTTATAGATTAAGAAAACGGCTTTTGACAAAGTCAAACACGATCAGCTAATTGAATGCTTGCAAAAAAAACCTGGATTTAAACGACATTAATACAATACGGGAACTCTACTGGAACCAAAACGCCTCTGTCAGAACTGAAATGGGTAATACTGAAACCATAAACATCCAAAGAGGAGTTAGACAAGGTTGCATACTATTACCATTATTATTCAATTGTACTCACAGGACATCTTTGCACATGCTCTGGATGAAGCACAAGAAGGAACAAAAGACAATGGAAAAATCGTGAACAATATCAGGTATGCCAATGATACAGTACTGATTGCGGGCAGTGAAGAAGAACTACAAATTCTGTTAACCAAAGTAGTGCGAGAAGGAGAACTACACGGCCTTAAGGTGAATGTAAATAAAAACAAAACAATGGTAATTTCAAAAAAACACACACCAATTATAAACATACTAGTCAACAACAATCTAGTTGAACTTTTAAAAAAATTTATGTATCTAGGCTGTTGGATACATGAAACCTTAGACCAAGAAAAAGAGGTTGAATGTAAAATAGAACAGGCAAGAAAGACCTTCTTAAAGATGCAACAGTTACTCACTACTCGTAATCTTGATTTGTCCCTACGATACCGCATGATAAAGTGTTATGTATATAGTGTACTATTACACGGCGTGGAAGCTTGGACGTTAACAGTCAGCTCATTACGACGTTTAGAGAGCTTTGATATGTGGGTATTTTGTCGTATGCTGAAAATTCTATGGACCGACCGCGTTAGAAATGAAGAAGTTTTAAGGCGTATGAATAGAGAACGTGTACTCACAGACATTGTTAAGAAGCGTAAAACGTCTTCTCTTGGACACATTTTTAGACACGACAGGTATATCTTCCTCCAGTTTATTATAGAAGGGAAAATAGAAGGCAGACGTGGCCCAGGTAGACGACAAATGACCTGGCTGCTCAACATCAAAGATTGGACAGGATCAGACTTTCAGAGTTTCATAAGGAAAGCCCAAAATAGGAAAGACTTTGCAGAGGTTATCGCCAACCTTCGCTAAGAAGACGGCACCCAAAGAAGAAGATTTAATATCTCCACAATTCGACAATGATGTTAATATTAAATTGCTACCAAATTATTTAAAAAATTTAATCTACCTCGTTTAATACTGCCAAATCTTATAATGCAAGAAGATTGCATGAATGTAATAATATACAGGATGTTTTATTAAAAAAGATGTTTGTTTCACCCTGTCCACATGGGTGGAACTGTAAATTTAAAAATATTTCCAAACGACTCCAACTTTTACCTAAAGAATTTTTTTTTGTACCTATTACGCAAATGAAAAACTGGATTTCCTGATTGGGGAAGTTGATAAAAATACAGCACCTGGATATAAATAACTCCTACATAATAATAATTTCTTCACGTCACCAGTTTCTTTTTTCTGTACAAGGAACTCAATTAAATAATATCAACTTCCCTTGTTCATAATTTAGAAATATATTTAATTTTAACATAAACATTTATTCACGTTTTAATAATGCTTTGTCTTGTGTAAATTGTTTCCTTGTTGCACATATTTTGTTAAACTATTCTACTTTCTATCTTATTATCATAGCGTGTACAATATGGGTCAATGATTTTATGCTAATTTGAGATTAATACCGATACACCAACAATATTTTGACATTTCACGTAGCTAATCTGCCTCTGTTTTATAATATTGTGTAAAAATTATTGGAAAGGATTAACTTGTATTAAAATTTTCTATGTTAGAAAAACAAAATAATACTTTAAGCATAAAATAATAGAATCTAATATAGAAACATTCCCTTTGACGGAAATTTAATGATTTTTACACAATTAATTCTTTAATTAATTCGACTCTGAACATAGTAGCTAATACGTGTTTTACAATCAAGCTCTCAAAATTAATTTAAAAACTGGTGAAAAACTAAAAATATTTTCGTTAATTAGTGATCCAGCAGTGAAATAACAAAAATAAATACAACAGAGATATTAAGTTACTTTAATTATAACAGTTTTTACTATTATCACGATTATCAAATAATATTTCGGATAACCTACAAAATCTAGGACAGGTATACCAAACCTGTTTAGCCAGGTATTATGCTAGTATATCCTACAGGCAATAACCAGGACAGGTAAATAGGTTCACTGATGGTTTAATTTCATGCAGCGGTGAATAACTACTATTCCAATAAATTTGTCAGGTGGAGAGATTAACCTTTTTCATTATATTTTTTTGATCGTTGCAGATTTGTATATAAAATTAGTATTATAATATTTATTAAACAATTTAGTTAAGTTATATAAAAGATAAACTGCATGTTACAAAAATTATAATGTTAAGAACACCTGTGCGGTGGTTATATATGTATAAAAAATGAAATTATAAAAAGACAGATATTAGGTTTGTATTAAAACAAATTGATTTACTAGAAATGTAGGTACTCACTCCAGAAAAAGTTTTAATAATACAAATAAATTTTCCAGAAAAGATCCAGCTTGAATAAGCAAGAGATAATATAAAAGCTAATATTATCCACATCTACAGAATTGACATAAAATAACATAACACAGTTGCCAAATGCCAGATATACTTTTTCAACTGAATTGAGACATAGAAATGTTTACCTGTCTTTGCCTGTTATATAAAACATATTGCAAATATAACTAAGTAAATGAACATTGAAAAATAAAGATTTAATAGGAAATTTGGTTAATAGTAGAGTTAAATGAAGAGTTCAGCGCCTACTACTTTTAAAATAAAAATAATAAAATAAAACATAAAGTTTATAGATGAATAAAATCAAAAGAAATTGAAATAAAATTTATATTTAAAAAAATATAACAAAAATATTATGTTTATAACGTTAATACTTCTATCACCCATCAGAAAAATTTCGATCACCACTGAATAATTTTTCTCAAAAAAAAAAGAACACAATGTTCTACTCAGGAAAAGGGTATATGAGTCTGTAATAATAAATAAAAAAAAATTTAATATTCAAAATAAAGGTAACATAATTTATTAATTACCAAAAATTTAAAATATACCTCAGGAAAATATTTCTCAACGAAGTTTTTTTTAACATTAAATATACTTTAACCCTTTTATTACTGCGGTGACATATATGTCCCAGCGGATTTCAAAAAATCTGCTGGCATCTGTTTGTTCACAAATTCCATGGTCTTTAAACGCATCTGCATTTTTAGACGTTACAACTTACATATCACGTGTGTAACCTATAAATTACTGTTAACTAAACACGTGCATCAACAACTCGTAAATAATACAATTTTAGTAAATAAAAGTGGCTGCTCGGTTTTTTAACCAATTATATATAATAATTTAGTTGCTAATTAACACAGGTTAGTAATATATATTGTTAATTTCTGATATTGTGTCATCGATTTTACTATAAATTTTATACGGGACTCTAGTATCTCAGTAGTTCTATATAATAGGTTGCAGAGTTACTATGGCAGGTAGACGTTTTCTAACACAAAAAGAGATTTAAGAAGAAATTGAAAAACTCTCAAATATTTCTGAAAATAAATCTGTGGAAGAATCTTATGCTGCCTCAGAGTCGAATTATGCACCTAATAATTTTGCCTCAGATTCTGATGAAGTACCTGAGGATATGTCTCACCATCTGGATGTAAACTCAGTGCTTCCGACGAACAGAGTTTCCCACGGAGAAAGTTCTGATAACGCGGAAATATCTAAAGATGAGTCTGGAAGGAATGAATTGACTGCACAATAGAATATGCTAAATACAAACTTTTGTCTGAAAAAAATATTCTTACCCAAACAAATGAGAAAACAATACTAGATAAAGGCTCTCATTCTGTGAATATTTTTCTATAATTATTTCCGCGTAATTTATATATGCATATTACTTCCTGTACAAACGTAAGAATGGCAGTACTTCCAAAAAAATGAAATATAAAATTAATCACGAAAAAAACAGATACGTACGAAATGATGATATGAAATGGTGATTGGTTGTACTATGGCTGTATGTTACAATAAAATACCATCTGTCTCAGACTACTGGTCACAAAACGAGTCACTTTCGAATTCCCTCATCAAAAAGCTATTTTAAGAGATCGCTGTTTATTATTGCTTTTTAAATCCTAATCTAATAGTTCTTAAAGAAATGGTACTACATCAAAAACATACTACATCGATGAAATGATGTTTTGTTTGTAACAAACTTGAAATGTGACCACTGATAGTTCCCATCAGTCCATCGACGAATAAATGACTAAGTTTAAAGAAAGATCTAACCGGAAGCAGTATCTTTTAATAATAATAAATGGCTTCCACTCGAAGCCACCTGGATCAGATGCTGAAAACAGTGGAAAATTTCTCTAATGACATTAGTATGCACTTCGGCCTTGACAAGTGCCGTGTCTTAAATATAGTAAAAGGGAAGGTTCAGTCCGGTGGATTAGATATGCAAAACGGCCAAAACATCAAGGCCATGAGTGAATATGATATGTATAAATACCTCGGAATAAAACAAGCGCGAAAGATTGACCATAAGCAAATAAAAACTGAGATAACTACTAAGTTAATACGAAAGGTAAAACAGCTGAATTATTTACACCTTAACGGTAAAGTTTGTTTAAGGAACTGAACACCTACGCATGCTCCGCGCTTAGCTGCTCATTTGGTATTGTTAAATGAGAAAAAACGGGTATACAAAATCTTCAGCGAAAGGTATGAACACACCTCACAAAGTCACAAAAACACCATCCTCGAAGTGCAGTAGAAAGAACATTACCGCGGTATTTAGGTATCTATCTACTCTACATCGGGCATTTTGTGCATAAGATGATACAACACCGATCAAACTGTCAATATCAGTCAAGACTAGGTCTACAGTATAGGGTTGAACTATTGGCTTACATCAGGAAAGATGTTCCCTGAAACAGAAGGTTTACTGCTGGCTATTCAGGACCAGGTTCTATCAACAAAAAATTACCTGAAATATATTGTCAAAGACAAGGGGTGTCAGACATTTGCTGCAATTGATATAAGGAACAGCACGACTCAGTAGGAAAGATCGTTTATCAAGAGATAGCTATCAAAATAGGACTTCTTCAAACAGACCATCTTCCATATTATCTATAAGTTCCTAAGAGTATACTTGAGAATGACAAATATAAGCTATACTGGGATCGCACTGTGTTCACAGACTAAACAATTGCACGTAATAGACCAGACCTCATACTAGTTAATAAACTAAAAAGTGATGATACTCAACAACAATAATCTTCGTGCTAAACAGAACGAAAAAATCGTCAAGTACAGGGATCTGGAAATTCAAATACGAAGACAGTGGAGAATGGAAAGTACCCAAAAATACCTATTATTCTCTCTACTACTGGAGTCATTCCAAAGAACCTCCTAGACAACATAAAAAAGCTAGGTAGGAACGAACATATCTACAAGACCATGCAGAAAGCTATACGACTCTCAACGTCCAAATGTGTACGAAAATTTTTGGGAGATACTACAGCATACCAGGTCACCTAGGTCTCGATAACACGGAAAGTGTCCCACCAGAGCTCAATAACTTGTGTGTCATTTGCGTAAAAACGATGTGAACAGGATAAAAACACAGAGGGAAAATTAGATGTGCTAGATTTCATTATTTACTTACTTATTTTTAATACCTTTATTACTTTTAATTACTGGAACACTAGGAGAACTCATTGTTGAAACTCTAGTCACCATACGGTCTACAAATGTGTGTCTATTCTTTGATAGATTTTTCACTGCGTTCAATCTACTAAACATCCTAAATTTTTCATGTTTAGAAACCTATATACCCAATCAGGTAAACGTAGCCACATTTAAGAATAGAGTTTTTTGTTTCAACCGACAAAAATTTAGTGACTAAATTGAAAGATACGAAAGAATTGATGCTGATGTATACCTGTCACAGTATAATTGTAACAGCAATATTGTAATAACAAGCTAAAAATTGAAGAAACAGCTGAGTTCACTTGTCCAGATGCAATTATTTTTTACAATAATTTTATGAGAGGAGTAAATCTCGCCGATCAAAACGTTAGCAAATAAGATATGGATTGAAAATCTGCGAAATGGTGGAGAAAAGTTTTTTATAGATTAATAAGGTACGATATTTTAAACTCTTGGATTGATTACAAGTATTTGCATAAAAGAAGTGTACAACAAGGTAATATAAATTTTAACATTTGAATTTTCTGGTGCCATTAGCAGAACAGCTAATTGAATTAGGGCGATCGAAATCCAATGTGAAAAGACGAATAATTGGCCGATCTGGAAGAATATCTAAATGACAGTAACAGATGATCAAGGTTAGAGACCATTTGCCACAACAAATGCCTACTTGGA
The DNA here is from genome assembly GCA_918026665.1 of Diabrotica balteata. Taxonomy (NCBI): domain Eukaryota; kingdom Metazoa; phylum Arthropoda; class Insecta; order Coleoptera; family Chrysomelidae; genus Diabrotica; species Diabrotica balteata. The sequence goes on from OU898277.1 coordinate 103,476,736, forward strand.
GAAGGTGCTTTAGATGTTCGTAAAATAAATAAAAAACTCGAACTACGGCTATTTGTACAGCGTGCAATGTGCGTTTACGAAACAATTGTTTTTTACCACAGCATTTATAAAAAGTAAGGTTTTTTATGTAATGTATTTTTTATTTTGACTATAAGTTTGTTTTTTTATTGATGGGAGTTATTTATCCTACCATTCAACACACACATATATATATATATATATATATATATATATATATATATATATATATATATATATATAATATATGAAAATGTAAAAGACAATAATCGCTTTGTTAGTTCCTTAGGTATCAACGAATATAATTAAAGTCATTTTAAACAGTTTTATTTAGTAACAATGAAATCAGAAATGAAACGGTTAGGCAAGGATGTAAATAAATAAATATTTATTGAAAATTTTAATAAAATTAAAAATAAAATAAAAGCTACTCTGGATAAATACGTACTTAAAGCAAGATAACAATAGCAATGAACATAGTTGAAAGCACATAAATAATACACTGCAGATGTAGTTAATCATAAATACAGACAAAATAACTATAACTTTACTGTTATGTTACACAACACAAAGTTTTACACAAAAAGGGAGCAAGTGAGTTAATAAAGAAAATAAGATAGACATTGATACATAAAAAAAATGCTATTTCTATTAAATGTAAAGCAGGAATCTCCACCAAAGAACAAAATATTGCGTAAATATGATCTAAAAAAGATAGAAAATAATAAATTAATGTAGCTATACTAAAAAAAACTTCAAACTACCATAATCCTATACCAGATTTCTAAAAGTAGTTAGAAGTGAATAGTGCATAGAATTCTTTTACCTGCAAAAGAAAAAAGAATAAGAAAAACATCATCAGTCAAAAATATAGCATACAAGTATACTGTTTAAAAATACAAAAATGAACACAGTTCATATGATCTGGCCCAAAAAATCCTCAGGCTACCATATGTATCCTATGAAACAAAAACACTATGTGCCTATGCAGCAAACCGCTTCGCAGTACGCATCATGCAAGCGCCGGATGGGGCTTTAAAGGAGTGGAAGAGGAAAACCAAAAGATAATTGTGAGCAGAGTGTTAGGAATATGTCGGTAAGTTAGGTTTCCTATCCTATCCCTGTATTTCTAGTTTGATTTTTCAGTTCGATTTTGGTTTCACATTATGTGTTGAAACATTGTTTTTTTAATTTTTATTTCAATGTGTTCTAGATCTTACACCAAAATACGAAAACTGGATAACAGCCATAAATCCTTAGGTTAATGTCTGCAAAAAACGAGCAACTAGAAATAAATAGAATCCAAAATTTTAAAATTCAGGACACCGTTAATATGTAGCAAGTAGAGGAGGACGGCTAATGAGAAAGATGTAGCAAGATTCTATTAAGGTCTACAGCAAGGAAGCGACATCATTCACAAACTTCTTTGTTTAGGGATTAAACTTGAGAAGTCGCTGGTTTAAATTATATTGAATAAATAATTATAACGAAAAAATGTGATATTGGTTGGTACATAAAATTAGCGAAAATAGCAACTATAAATGATGAATAAGTTATACAATCAACTGGCTTACTCATTATGGTTGTTTTGTACAAAGTACAGACTTAAACTTTGAAGATATTGATGCCGTCTTAACAGGGATTGGTCGTGATACCGACGCTAGCGTCGCCGCCGAGGCTCAGCACGACAACCGTCCGGAACTAGATGCGTGTCGATCGTTGTCTGAAGAAGAAGTAAGAATTGATATGGTCAGAGCTATAAAGAAACCCTCTACTAAGCGGTGGTCCCAGAGGGTGTACCAATAAATGATTCCATTGTATTGCGACCTTTTCGATAATTTTAGCTAATTGTGACGGTAACACGACGCTTGTGTGTATATTTTTGAACCATACAAAAGAGAAGCCAAATTCTCCGTATTCACAACATCATAAATGAGATATCCAGTTTAAGTTTTATGAGACAACAGGAAACAATATATTTCAAAAAGGTCTTTTAAAATACAGCACCAAATTAGATCACATTACAGTACCGTAACAGAAAAAATATTAACTGTAAAAATATGAAATGAATGCGCGCATACTTTCTCAAACATTCTCCCGCTTCAAAAACGAATGTTATCAAGAACAGCTAAAAGTATAAGTATAAAGAATAGACATGAGAAGCTAGATATACTAAATAAGAACTAAGAATAAAATATAAACTAACAAATAAGCGGCGGTCATATTTTGACCACAGAACATTGTTGGATGCCATCTGAAACTGTACTCAGATTAACAACGCGTACAATGTCATCAATTAGAAAAGAATAGCGTCGAATCGGTAGGATTTTTCGATCGGCTAAACTAAAAAGATTGTGTCAAACATAATAGCGTTGGCCCCTTTTCCTATAAAAATTCCATGAAGTCCGCAAAAAACAAGAAGAAGAACAGCGTCGAAATCTCGGCGTGGTGTCGCATTTCAAGTCTGCAATGACAGCCGAGAGGTAATGATATTTCAACGAGATCGACGATAGAAAAATGCCAGTTTGGTGAAAATTGTAATAATTGTGCCGGTGATAAAACACGACTAACACAATCAGAGAGGTGTTGATTAGAAGGCATATAATGCCGAGTAGAGTGTGGTATCAGTTCTTGTATGTGTTTAATACGATTGACAATTTATGGGTAGAAAAATTAGCTCAAGAGAGCGCAAGCGTAGAGTCAGATCAAATATCGGAGGATCGGAAGGAAAACCCTATGACAAAGGTGAATGATCAGCCAGCACTATGGCTGCCAAGAGTTCCAATCTTGTCGAGACAAAGCGAGCATGAAAATTGGACTAGACTCGTTGACAAATGTGACTAGATAGCCGTAGTCCTAGTCAGCCGTATAGCTGCCAAGAGTTCCGATCCTGCGATAGATGTTCGTATATAGAACTAACACCAGAAATGTAACACATACAAAATACAGAGGTCAGATGTATCTGTTCAAATGTTCCATCATCCCAGACTACATCAAAGTACCACAACGGTTGTAGAAGACGTTTGACTGGCAAAAAGACATGGAAAAGGAATAAAAACAAGAGGATAGCAACAAAAATACGACTGATTTACGAACGAATAGCCCGCTTTGTACAGGGTTTGTCAAAGGGACGAGAAGCATGAGAAAAGAAGTCAGTCGTAGGATTTCATTTTAGGCCTAGTACCGTAAAAATGAAAAGTTCCTCTGTGTTAACGAACAACATGTCAAAATATCTAAGCCAAAGACTTACAAATAAATAAAAATAATTGCTGACACAATGTTGCTTTGTCTAGCGAAAAATAAATATGGTCGCTGACACAATGTTGCTTTGTCTAGCGAAAAATAAAGATGATCGCTGACGATGTTGCTTTGTCTAGCGAAAAATAAAGCGAGCTTTAGAAGCTAGGCGATTGCTCACTGCAGAAGGTGAGTAGATCAAAGAAAATCACTCGAAGCGTGATTATGACGTAGGTCCGTCGAGATGGCTGCTGGCCCGCTGCCTAGAGAAAACCATCGAGCTAGGCAGCGGGCCATCAGGCTGCGTACACAAAGCGTTACTCTTGTAGAGTCTTTAAGCGAAATAAAACAAAGAAGTACCGTAACTAACGATACGTAATAACAACTCTTGGAGAGGTTTAAAAGTCCGATCTCCAGAGGACCCCCTTTTATAGTTCCAAAATTCCTTATTTGCTTTAATTTGTCGATACGTTTACCTTATATCCCAAATTAAACAACAACGAAGATATCGAAAATTAAGTAAAGAACCAGATGCCCTTTTAGAATCAGTATCAAATGTGTCGATTAGCGTCGAAGCTAGTACGAATGTTGGATAAAAGAAGCGAAATAAAAATTTCTTTTTTGAAAACTGTGTGAGAGTTATAAGAAATAGTCGATTTAAGAATTCAGGAACCGGCATCATGTGTTGAGAAGCAATAAAATCCTCCATGAATGCAACATATGTTTCTTTGAGATTCGGGAATTTCCTGAATAAAGACAAAACGAAGATATGCATAAGAAAAACGAATAAGTAGCGAATATAAACAAGAGAAAAAGATAAATAAAGAGCAATGTGTTGTAAAAACGGTGGAATAATAGAAAATAGGCTTGTTAACTTTCAGAAAATCCACAACTTAGAAATATCCTTCACGAGCTGGGTCGTGTTGGGACAAAACTAACAGGTGCCTACTAAGAAAATCAACCACTTAGAAATATCCTTCATGAGCTGGGTCATGTTGAGACAAAACTAACAGGTGCGTAAAAACGGTGGAATAACAGAAAATCAGCTTGTTAACTTTCAGAAAATCCACAACTTAGAAATATCCTTCACGAGCTGGGTCATGTTGGGACAAAACTAACAGGTGCCTACTGAGAAAATCAACAACTTAGAAATATCCTTCACAAGCTGGGTCGTGTTGGGACAAAACTAACAGGTGATTACTGTTTTCTGCTTCCCACAACCTTTGTAGTACATATCTATGTTTGTATACATAGAAGTAGCGAAGGATATGAATAAAATATAGAATGAGTCTTAGAGACTCGCCCTTATGGAACATAATTGAAAATGATTTCTAAGTCCACAGTATGATTTGGTTTGCCAAAAATTCTGACCAGAATGTACAAAATGAAGAACCAATTCAACCCCTATGGGTATGTCTATAAGGTCCGATTACAAAATGCGTGATTTGGTAGATCACTGATATAAAATTGGCTGTAAAGCCTGTATCGTGCAAGATACGAATTATAAGAAAGATGCGAAAACATATTTGATATGTATCAACTATATGGAAAGAAATAGACGAGGATAGTAAATGTGGTTGTGTAGCAAAATAGAAATGTTGGTATTTGAAGAAGTGATTGTCTAAAGGAACAAGATAAATTTGACGGTTGGTTAACAAACGAAGCAAAACGCGAGGCCGTGATTCGCAAAACCGTGTTCGTCGTTTCGAATAAGGCGGAATCAGGCTGCATATACAAGAATTATGGGGTTAACCAACGAGAAAAGTTCTTGAAGCCGTTTAGTCCCAAAAATTACGAACATTTATACCAATGGTGAGAACCAGAACACAAAGCACATTTAACAGCTTGATTAGTTACCTTAGGGTGCTCTGTAGCACTAACGAAACCAGAGGTAACGTATATGTTATCGAAATATTGAAATAAGACAGCGACAATCGAAAGCGAGTAGAAGAAGACAACAAATTAAATCGAAACAAAGTTGTGAGATTTATGAAAATCTAACCTGGCTACGAATAATAATGAAGGTGTGTGGTTTTGATACTTGAATGCATTTTATAGGCCTCCTTGAATCTAGAGAATGCCGATTATGGCGCAAAAGTTGGATTTGTCCATTTTGTTGAGCACTGTATGATACGAGCACAAAAGAGAAGACAATGCAAGAATAAATTAACAAATCAATACGAAGAGAATATCTAGATTTAAAGAAGCAAACGGTTTTAAACAAAATCAATTGCAAACAAGTGAGAATATCGATACAAAAGGCAAGTAACGAAGAAAAATCGAAAGTGGATTGAATGTGTGGAAAGTATGATACAAGTAAAACAATAAATAATTCACAAAAATTAGCATAAAAACAATGTAAAAAAATGTAAAACAAATCATAAACGTAATGTAATATATATGTATAATTAATGTATGTATTAATCAAAATATATATAAAAGTATGTTACCTACTGAAATTATGAATTATAAAAATAGAAATAAATTTAAAAATTGCTACGTAATATGATCTAATTTAATTAAAATTTAAAATAAAATAATGTCGAAGGACCGAATTAGACTTAAATTGAAAAGAAACACAAAAAAAAACAATTAATTAAAATGAATTAATTGAAACAATGAAATTAATTGTATCAAAGTTATAATTATTTATAATTCGGCTCGATCAGGAACAAATGTTTAGGGATTAAACTTGAGAAGTCGCTGGTTTAAATTATATTGAACTTTGATGGTACACAAGGCAAATATCGAACACAGTATTTAATCAAATCTTGCCCAAGTACTTTCGATCACAAGATCATCCTCAGGGGCATTTCGTCAGTTGTGGCCTATCCAGCAGTAACAGAATGTCATAAATGTAAATTGGGACATAAAAAATTCTGTCCGTTCATTCTGTCTGTTCATTCTATCTCCGGCTTCTATATAAAAGGTAGCTTCTCCAATTTTTTAAATTTTAAAGTGTTTGTTTGTCTTTGTTTAGTGCATTTGTTATGTTCCAATTTACATTTATGACATTCTGTTACTGCTGGATAGGCCACAACTGACGAAATGCCCCTGAGGATGATCTTCTGATCGAAAGTACTTGGGCAAGATTTGATTAAATACTGTGTTCGATATTTGCCTTGTGTACCATCAAAGTTCATTTATTCGAACATTCAACCTTATATTAAATTATATTGAATAAATAATTATAACGAAAAAATGTGATATTGGTTGGAACATAAAATTAGCGAAAATAGCAACTATAAATGATGAATAAGTTATAAAATCAACCGGTTTACTCATTATCGTTGTTTTGTACACAGAACAGACTTAGCCTTTAAAGATATTGATGCTGTCTTAACAGGAATTGGTCGTGATACCGACGCTAGCGTCGCCGCCGAGGCTCAGCACGACAACCGTCCAGAATTAGATGCGTGTCGATCGTTGTCTGACGAAGGAGTGAGAATTGAGAATGCGTTGATATGGTCAGAGCTATGAAGAAACCATCTACTAAGTTGTGGTCCCAGAGGGTGTAACAATAAATCATTCCATTGTATTGCGACCTTTTCGATAATTTTAGCTAATTGTGACGGTAACACGACACTTGTGTGTATATTTTTGAACCATACAAAAGAGAAGCCAAATTCTCCGTATTCACAACATCATAAATGAGATATCCAGTTTAAGTTTTATGAGACAACAGGAAACAATTTATTTTAAAAAGGTCTTTTAAAATACAGCACCAAATTAGATCACATTACAGTAGCGTAACAGAAAAAATATTAACTGTAAAAATATGAAATGAATGCGTGCATACTTTCTCAAACATTCTTCTTCTTTGAGTGCCGTCTCCCTACGGAGGTTGGCAATCATAATTCAAAAACAATATGCTGCTATAACACTTATGATGATATTTTAGGCTAACTTGGTAAAAAAGATGATATTGTAATAATATTTGGAAATCACAGTTTACATAATAAAATTAGTCAAAATGGACTTAAGAGTATGACTATTCGCAATAATAAATAAGAATTATGTCTTTACATGCACTAGCTTTTAGAGAAAAGAAAATAACACATAAGCTTACAAGATACTATCTATACTATACGGTATAAAATCCTATATATAACACGAATTATCTTGACGACGTTTTCAAAAAGCTCAATGTACATACAGAGAAAAAACTACACAAGCAGAATAAAAACAGATAAAAATGGCATTAAATAAATCTTTAAAAGAAACTATCGACAAAGGTAATAGAAAAAACAAAAATATAACAGCATAAATATAAAAAAATAATTTTTTTCAACAAAATAAACAAAGAAAAATAGAAGAAATAAAAACAAGTCAAAATTAATGAAGTCGTTATACCGTTAAAATGAAACGTTAAACTTCTAACGACCTAAAAACAGCTCTCCAATATGTATATAAATGGCACTTTTAATAAAATACGTATCGGTGTTTATTAATACGACCAGAAAATGCACTCAACCAAATGATATTCTATTAGGGCCAACTCTACGATCTGGTCATGTGTATACTTTATATAAATTAATATTCCAGCAACACGAAGTGAATATTGGTTAACGTTTAGCCACGACTACTAAAATAATTTTAGTAATTTGTTTTCTATTATGCTTCAAAGCAGATTTGATTAAATTTTATGAAAATTAGGCGTCAGTTGACATTTCGAAATCGATAGTTTTGTTTGTATTATAAAAAATTGGAAAAAAGACTAATACGTTGAAAAAGTATTATTGAAAACTATTTATTGCATTTCTATTATGCCTAATTATTTATACTTAAAAAATTTGTTTGTATAAAAGACACTGCAGGATAAAACCAAATGCACCAACTTCATAGAGAAGGAAACAAATCAAGCCAAAATAATAGAAAAAACAAATGGATAACAAAATACGTCTTATCTGTAAAGTCTCTTGATTTATCTGAGTTGTATCTTATATCTTCTTTACTGTTTCTGTGCACTGTTTTAATTTTTTGCCTTCGTATTCTATGAATCTTGCCATAAAGATTGTTTGGACCAGTATGCTAATGATCCTCTCCATTTTCGATATACGCCTATTCGTCTGGTCCCTATGCAGTACTGCGTCCAGTAATAAATAAGACTATAATCAATTCTTTTTTTAAATAACTTCGCTGCTCAATTTTATTTTTATTTAAATAGTTTACACTAAAGTTTTCAGAGACGAAAATATCACTGAACCTCTAAAAATCATAGGAAAAATCTGAATTTTGCTTCCACTAGGAAACTAAGTTCCTGTAGGTGGCTGTATACCATGTATCATAAAAAAAATATTTTAAATCCTTTAAAAAAGGTATATAATAATAATAATACAGTAAAAATGAAATTAACATTCCGAAAACGTTCTGCAATGTAATTGTAATATAGCCCGTTTGGGTATATTATTATATACCTTTTATAAAGGATTTGAAATAAAAATTTCTGAATTTTTCTTCTTCTTTTTTCTTTGTTTTATGTAGACATGAGTCTGTCTGGTTTTTCAATGTGCCTCTATTACGTTGTCGTTTCATCGTTTTAGTCATTTTCCTACTGATCGTCATCATTTTAGGGAACCGTGTCTTACCGTCTTTGTTACTCTAATGGCATTCGGCTTATATGATCATCATTCTAATCAGTTATTTCGTATCCAGTTCCTTATGTTCCCCACGTTGTATCTACGTCTTATATCTGTACTTCTACCTCTGTCCCATAGTATCTAACCATCAACTTTTTTAGGAGCTTTCAGCGCTGCTGTTTCTAAGATCCTTTTTATTCTCTCTGTGTCAGGTTGTGTTTGTTCATATTGTTTCCTCCTTCTTCTTCTTAACATGCCCTATAAGTCCCATTGACGTTGGCGATTAACATGGCGAAACTGTCTCTGTCTCGAGCTATTCTAAATAGTTGCTCATCTTTCTTTATTCCTGTCCACTCCCTGATATTCTTCAACCAAGAGGCCTGCTTTCTACCTATTCCTCTGCGTCCTTCGATTTTACTTATCATATTAAGTTGAAGAATATTATATCGGTCTCCCCTTACTACGTGTCCAAAATAGGACACGTAGTAAGTTCCTCCTCCATATTGTTTTATTCAGGAAACCTGTGGCTCTGTTTGCTCTATTCTCTTGACCCTCTACTTCAGTTTGGAGCTTTCCCTAGCTAAATAATGTGATGCCTAGATATTTAAACTGAACTTTGCTGATAATGTTAGTTCTGAGAAATAAAAAGAACTTTTATTTATCGGCTTCTCCTAAAACACCCTCTCCTTGATAAGGGGGACGAAAAAAATCGAACGGCAAAATAATGTTTAAATTAAAAAATATACCTAAGATTTAAAAAAAATATTTAATAGCACTTTTTGTGTAGAATGAACTGTTCTCTCAGAAACAAAGATTAAAACGACCGGTAATTTTGGAATGTCAGTTAGACGCGCGAAATTAATTTTAAATAAAATTTGTATCAACTTGACAGTAAAAAATCTGACTTCAATATCTTTAAATCACATTGTCCCATCGACAAAAATCAAAATGCGTTTTTGAAGGTAATAATTGTAGATTTTGTATGCTTTTTTTGTATTTTGCCGCAAATAAATTCATTCATATAAAAGTGTTTTTGCTTAACCGTTTCCATCTCTCTCTTTTGTCCCATTCTCCATCGTTTAGGCCTCAATTACCCATGGCGTCGTCCACTTGGTTCCTTCAGGATCTTCGGGTCGTTCTCTTTTCCTCCTTCCTATGGGGCTCCATTCAGTTATTCTTTTTATCCATCTGTTGTCGCTAGTTCTTCCTACATGTCTATATCACTTTAGTCTTTTTTGTTCTATATATGTTAGTACGTCTGTTTCTATTGATGTTCTTTGCTTTATTTCGTCATTACTTATCCTATCCATTCTTGTTACTTTGCAGCATCTTCGCAGGCATTTCATCTCTGTTGCTACTATCTTACTGTTGTTTTTTTATTTATAATCCAATTTTCAGCCCCATATGTCATAATACTTCGCACTAATGTTTTATAAATCTGTATTTTTGTCTTCATATTTAGGTGTCTATTTCACCATACTGAGTTAAGTTGTCGGATAACTGTTCTTGTTTGTCCTAATCTTGGTGTAATTTCTTTCTCTATTGTTGCCTATTTCGTGATTATAAACCCCAAGTATTTGAATTTATCCTTTCCTTTGATTGTTACGTTGTCATCAATCTGTAGATCTTCTATGTCTTCTTCACTTGTAGATAGGTACTCTGTTTTCGCAAGGTTAACATCTGGGCCAGCGTTGGTATCTTCTTCTTGTAGTTTTTTCATCATGTAGCTGAGGTTGTCTTGGTCTTGTGCAATCACTACTTGATCGTCTGCAAAACTTAAAGTATATAGGTATTCGTTCCGTACTGGTACTTCCATGCGTTCGCATTTTCCTTTCCATGTAGTCAAAGAGTTGGAGTTGGAAATGTGAAACAACCCTGCAGGAGCATTTTTGTTGCGATGAATTCTCCTATGATTCTTGTTCCTACTTCAATGGACACTTTAATTTCTTTATACAGAGCTTTTGTAGCTTGTATAAGTTCCGTCTGTATTTCTAATTTGTACATTGCCTCCTATAGTTCTGACCTTGGTACAGAGTCATACGCCTTTCTCAGGTCTACAAATGCCAAATGTATATGTCTATTTTTTGATTTTTTCTTTTCTGCTATGTCTATGCATGATCTTCCTGGCTTGAAGCCTGCCTGATCCTCTCCGATTTTGCATTTTATCGCTTGCTGTATCTTTTCTCGCAGTATTTTCCCATATAATCTTCCTATTGATGATATTATGCTTATTCCTCTGTAACTTTTGCATCGTTTTTTATCTCCTTTCTTAAATATAGATGTCATATATGCCTCCGTTCATTCATCTAAAGCATTCATAACTCCTCTATTTTCTGAAACTGAACAACTTCAGTTGTTTAACTGTTGCTTCTACAAACAACAACAAATAACAAGTTGCTTCTACAAACTCTACTCAATACCTTCTTTATGGGGGCCTTTCCCGTACCGTTTTGACTTTAAAAGTATAACTTCTGTGTTTCTTAGATATATTTAAAATGACTCAAATATTTTGTTAAAAGTCAAAATCGAAATTTGATGTCATAAGTTTTGAAAATTAGGCTCGAATAAGAAAAATTCTTTTACGACATTTCAATGAAAACGATAAATTTTATTGTTATTATATGTTGAATGTTTCTCATCGTGGTTGGATTTAATTCATTGACTAAAATACTTTTTAATACTGAACTTAACTGCAAATAGAGTGTGAGACTTTTATCCTGTGCGTTCCTAATTACCGCAAAATAGTATGTACAAGAGGTAACTGTAAATAAAATTTTGGGGCTCGTCTCCAATTACCATATACACACAATATTAGGACAATACTTAACTTGGTTTGTAAATATTACTTGCTTTTTCGTTTAAGGTTAAAATAAATTTCAATATGGTTAGAAACTATTTAAAAAAAGGCCACAGGGATCCTACACAACAGAATACTGAAATAGCCCTAAACCACGTCAAAAACTGCCACCAAAAACATCATTTTGTTTCGGAGTTTAGTGGCGTTCCAAAAAACTTTAAAATAAACCCAATAAATGGAACAAACACTTTATCGGACATCTCTGGTCAGCACAATGCTTTATAAAAAAATCAAAAAGAAGTTGAGGGTCAAAAGCAACCTCATGGTGAGTTAAACAAATTCACATTATATTTCATTTATATTTACTAATTCTAGGTTCCTCAACAATGGTCATCGGTACCTTATATTTCCAACTTTCTTATTAATTAGATTTATAAATAAATTGACTTTTCTATTCTGTCCGGCATAAACGAGTATTCTTGTCATCTAGTTGATTTTTCGTAAAGACTGATTTCCATAGATAAGAAAGCCATATTATTTTTTGTTTTTCTCTTCGGAATAGAAGATCCCTATCTATCAAAAATAGTTGCTTTTTTTAATTACTTTGGTGTCTCTAACAATAAAGTTAACTTTCCATGCTTTTGTCAACATAATTTTTTTTTTCAAATTGTTCACTAAGCTCTAATTAAAGAACTTTTTCTCCTTTTCTCCTCTTCTTTCATGTTTCGATATATTGTACATTAGCGATATACTAGAAGTATTATATTATACTGTTTTTTTTTTAACATATTGTGACATTTTTGTGAATTTTTAATGTTTTTAGTGTATAAATTAAAAAAAACTCTCACTGTGTTTTTTACTGTAACTTTTATTGATTTATTAAATGTATTTTGTAACACCTAAACATATGCATTTGACATTGTTTGACATCTATATATGATTTTCCAATCATTAGAACTAGAGAAGTGCAGAAATACTGCACGAAACGTTTTCTGTTAAAAGATTGACCTTTATTACTCAGAAGTATACTATCTGACATTTCGTACCCTACATCTCTCTTTAATAAATACCTTTTTTCAACAAGTTTTGGGTCTTCTATTGATGATTTACCTGATGGTGATCAACTAAGGATGATTTCTAATAATATTATGAACAACATTACTCTACTTTCTCCTTACATTGCAACTTCCACCACCCATTACTCTTTACTACCCTATTTCCCATATGTTACTGAAAAACTTATTAGATTGTACAAACAGAACAATATCCCGGTTAAGATTGCTGCATCAACATGCAGTTAACACCAAACATGCTGTGAATTTTGATGATGTTAGAAGTCTCTGTAGAGAACGTAACCTTAATACGAGACATTTTATGGCGATGTGTCATATTTGGAAACAACGTAATGAATTAAATAAGAGAACTGATATCAGCAACTTAAGCCCAATTTACCATAGACTAATACTACAAAATTTGTTTTTCCGTATTCTTCTTTTAATGATTGGTTTCTTCAGTTTCTTTTATTATATCATAATTTTAGCATTATTTCGTAAATTGGACAAGTGTCCCAGTTTATACTCAGCCAGATAGTTATATAAGAGGTCTCCCAATAAGAATGTCCTGATGTTTTTTTAACGAAACGGTAAAAATTGCTGTAAATCAAAAAAAGAACAGTTTATTGCAAAATATAATAGATAACAATTATGTTCTGAATAACCCATCATTCAAATGTCCCCTCTACTACGTTTGCAGGAGCGAATCCGATGAACCCAATTTTCGGTCACCTTATGCAAAATATATGCATTAATATCACGAATGGTGTACTCTATATTCCTCTTCAAGTCTTCAGTGGATTGTGGTTTATTCACATAGACCAATGACTTAAGATAGCCCCATAAAAAATAATCCAATGGTGTTAAATCGCAGCTTTTTGGAGGCCAAGCATCTGGAGGTCGAAGTTGCTGAATTCTCCTGGGATCTCTGGCATCAAGAGAAATCAATGTTTCCGGGAACTTTTCCTTCAATAAATCAATGGTTGGGGCAGTAGTGTGACATGTGGCACCGCCCTGTTGAAAAAACATGCCATCCAAATCCATTTCATCCAACTGAGGCCACAAAAAATCCGATATCATCGTTCGATACCTTTCACCGTTAACTGTTACACCATGTTCGAAAAAATAAGGTCCGATGATGCCACCATGCCATAAACCACACCACACAGTGACTTTTTCTGGATGCAAAGGTTTCTCAAGAATCGCATGTGGATTATTTTCACTCCAAAAACTTTTTTGCTTATTCACAAAGCCGTTTAACCAAAAATGAGCTTCATCGGAAAAGATTATTTTTTTGAAAAAATCGCCATCATTTTCGAGTTTGTCTAGAGCCCAATCAGCGAACAAACGATGCTTATGATGGTCAAGTGGCTTCAGTTCTTAAGTCAGAACAATCTTGTAAGGGTGTAGGCCTAAATCTTTTCTCAGAATTCGCCAAGTTGTCATTCTGGCGAGTCCAAGTTCCTGAGAATGACGATTTACGGACACATTTGCATTCTTCGCTACACTGGCTATTACAGCAGCAATATTGTCCTGAGATCTTGCATTTCGGCATCTAGTTGGTGGTTTCGTATCCTGCGAAGTAAATTCACGTTCAAACTTTTCCACGATTCGACAAATTACACGCACATCAGAACGATAATTTGGTCCATAACTTTCACGTAATGCACGATAGGTATTCACAAAAGAACGATTATTAGCATAAAATTTTAGGATAATTTCCAAACGTTGTTCAAGCGTATATCTTGCCATGGTAATTTGTTAGAGTATACTAAATACAAACGTCAAAAAGTGACGGTTCCATCATTTTCAAAATGGCCGCTAAGACATTTCAAAAACAGGACGTCCCTATTGGGAAACCCTGTATTTTTTCTGATGTTTTTATATTTTATTTCGAATGTTATGGTCATAACAGTCAAGAACCCTGAGCAGTGCCGTTGTTAATATAATTGACGTAATTAAAGTTATCAAAATTGACAAATACATTTTTTTATAGATTTTATAATCAATCAATGTTGTCAAAAGTTAAATTAAAAAATTAATATAAAATTACATAAATTGGGAATCTTCCGACGTTCTGTAATTCTGTGTTGTTTTTTTTTGCTGATATATTTATTAGATTAATGTTTGCCTTATTTTGATGTTTCTTCAAATTAATACCATTTTAAAGCTACATATCTTTTGAAGGTAAGATTATTTACTTAATTGTTTCTCATCTTAGATGTGTCGCTAATAACACTCTTTTAGATGAACTGATGATGCCCATTGAACAGTGGGCTAAACATCTTCATTAAATCAATAAAGTAGCAAAACTCTTGTCTTTTGTATCTCAAAATTGACCGAAAACATCCCATTGTACACTTACGAGTGCACATATATACATATATATATATATATATATATATATATATATATATATATATATATATATATATAGATATATATATATATATATATATATATATATATATTATGTATATATATACATATATATATATATATATATATATATATATATATATATATATATTATGTATATATATATATATATATATATATATATATATATATATATATATATATATATATATATATACATATGTTCATCTATATTAGCAGCTATTAGTTATCGTATTGTTTTAGTAAACAAATAGATGCGTTTATTGTTATAATTTTCACGATCGTTTAACTTATTGCCAGGTACAACGGGCACATAACAAACAAATTACATGAAATACGACCAAATACTCGACAATCCAGTAAAATTGAACAAACAAATTATCTGACTGTACATTCCGAAATAGGTATTTCTAGAATCCCTGTGTCACAGAGTAACTATTTGTATAAATACACTGAGAAGGATATTTTATATGCGGTAACGTTTTAAAACAGAAGTATGTGGCAGATTTTTTTTTAATGAAAATTAACGTGTCTAACGTGATACAGTTTACCAGATTATACATATTTTATATACAACATTTTTTTTTGTTTTTGTGGAAAAATTAAAACACTAAAGTTTATCACTATGCTCTGTTTATATTAGCTAAACTAAACTTGTTTCTTTTAAAAATTTAAGAACACCGTAAAAATTGTTTGAAACACCTAAAATGTCTTTTAGATTTCCTTTGAGGTTGTGCTTGTTTCTAGAAGAATCATACTGGCAGCAGTCCACTATCACGTGTTTGATGGAAAGGTGGCTATTACAGTAGTGGCATACTGAAGGGTTTCCTGAAGCCATTAGGTATCCAGGCGTGAGACTTGTATGGTCTATTCGTAATCGGTGAATAAGTGATACCAACATGTGGTGGAGTCCAGATCATTATGACTTTTATGTTAGCAGAATGTAGTTGTTTACAGATGGCGTGGATCTCCTGGACTAGTAAGAAAATGCATCTTATGGACTTAAGTTGGATGCATTGAAATCTTTAATACTTGGAGTATTCCATATAATTCTGCGGTGTAGATACTACAACTTTTAGGCAATCACACAGAGCTTATTGTCGTTGTCAGTGTGGACACAGCGAAGCCGCAACAGTCTTCATTCTTCGACGCATCGGTGTATAAAATTTTGTCAAAATGTGTTACGTTAAGGATGTTTTGGAAGGCTTTTCAAAGGATTGAATTTGGGGTTTCTGTTTTGCCGAATCTGCATAAATCCGTATTAAAAATTGGAAGATTTTGCATCCATTAAGCTGTCTTGGGGGTATAAGTAAAAGTAGTATTGAAAAGGTTAATGGAATCTAATAAAGGAGATAATATTTGTGGTAATGAGAAAGACTGATTGGATGCGTTTGCTGGGAGAGGTTCTATGGGATTGATTAGATTTATTACTAGGTTACTTGGGTTTGCTGATTTTCTTACAAAGTATAAAAGTAGAAGCTGTTGCCTTCTTAAATGCAGTGGTGGTTCTAAAGATTAAACGCAAACACTTTCAGTGGGGCTTGATCTAAAAGCACCAAGCGATAGTCGTAGGAATGTATTTTGAATCGTGTTTAGAGACTTTAGTAAAGAGTTACTAGATGTCATATAAAGGATACTGCCCTAATCTAGCTTAGAGCGAATTAACGCTCTATATGTTTTAAGGAGAGATTCTTCATCAGCTCCCCAAGAGAAGCTAGCAAGAGATTTGAGTAAATTGATTCTTTCGGTACAATTTCCTTTAAGTTTCTGAATATGCTGTCTACAGTAAGTTTTGTATCAAATGTGATACCAAGAAGTGTCAAATAATTTACTGTTTGTAAACGAAGTCCGTTTAGACTTATAGAAGGTGGATTAGGTCTATGCTTTTTGGTAAAATGAATTACTTTGGATTTAGGAGCTGAAAACCCAAATCCAGCACGCATAGACCAGGTGTCTATTTTGTTTATTGCATTTTATAGCAAAGTGCTGGTGGTAGCTGTAACTCTGCCTTGGAAATATAATATAATATCATCAGTATATATCGAGTACCTGACTGATGGTTCTATATGAGGAAAAGTCATTCATGCTAAGTAAGAATAAGGAAGTGCTTGAAACTCAGCCTTGAGGCAAACCATTATCTAAAGCATGTGGTTTTGATATTTTTCCATTTGTTAATACTCTAAAATACCGATTTGTTAAAATTTTTTTTTCTAATAAGTAAAGGTTACCACTGTTAACTGTGATAACAGACCAACTAGATCCAGACATAGAAATAAAACATAGAATAGCAATGACGAAAACTACTTTTATGCAAATGAAGTCATTTCTTTGCAATAACCATCTCAGTTTAGAACTAAGGAAAATAATGGTTAAAATATTATGTTTGGTTTGTACTTTTATATAGTGCAGAAGTGTGGACGCTAAAAGGATCGATCATGAACAAAATTGAAGCATTGGAAATGTGGGTTCATAGACGAATGCTGAAGATACCTTGGACAGCAAGAAAAACTAATGAAGAAGTACTAAGGAGCGTCAACAAAGACAGAGAACTGCTAAAGACTGTTAAACATCAAAAAATGTCTTATCTGGACATATAGTAAGGGGAAGTCGAAATAAAATTTTACGACTGATCCTTAAAGGCAAAATAGCGGGCCGTAGAAGTGTAGGACGAAAACAAATCCGTGGTAGTACGGGTCTTTCGGAATTTATTTAATGCTCTTTTGCATTGTTTGACAGCTATTTTGCACGACTCAGTTCACCACGGAACAGGTTTTTTGGAAGCATCAATCGCGCATTTACCAATACATTTCTCAGCAGATTCAGTTAAACAGTTAATAAATAGTTTTACATCTGTATCTATATCATTGTTAAAAAGTAATTCATCGGTTTTTCCCTTTACAGTGGTTCTAAACTAATCCCAGTTTGCTTGAGTGACTTTCCATTTTGTTATAATTCTTGAGGGCATCTTTGACTGGTCAGAGATTATGATAGGAAAATGATTGCTATCATAGAGGCTGTTTAATGTGTACCATGAAAGTAAAGGCAATATTCCGCGACTATATAAAGATAAATTCACGAAAATTCAAGACAATTCAAGACAATTCAAGAAAAACTACCTGTTTGGATATGAAAATATGTACTAGTTCCTGAATTTAGTAAGTTTATATTTACGTTATTTAGGAAATTTTTGATTATTTTACCTCTTTCAAATGTGTTTTTGGAGCCCCACATAGTGTTATGTGCATTAAAGTCACCTACTAAGATAAAAGGTGTAGGAAGCTGAGAAGTTAAATCTTCAAGATCAGAACTTAATTAGATTAAATAGTAGTTTGGAGGAATGTATATGCAACAAATTGTAATTTTGTAAGGACACCAAGCTGTAACGGCTATAGCTTCGAGGTTTGTGTTTAGCAGAAATTCTTTATGGAAAAGATCAGTGGAAACAAAAATTGATGCTCCGCCACTGGCACGAATTTGGATATTTCGAATATAGTGGTAACCACTGTCACTGCTACAGTGCAGTGATAAGTGGATATTGTAGTAGTCTGGGGGCTCGGGAGACTGAGACCTCGGAAGCCCTGAGGAAGACATCAGATAGGATGTCGAAAGCTCGGCAAAATGGATATCGATGCGGTTTAACCCGGAAGACTGGTGAGTTTAATATTAATTTTTGTAATAGTATTAATCTTAGCTCTAGGTTTTATTGTACTAACCGCGGAAATCTTTTCGAACATATATATATATATATATATATATAATATATATATATATATATATATATATATATATATATATATATATATATATATATATATATATATTCAACTTACAACTCTGAAAGACACATATTTACTTCATTGAAAATGCCGGCAACTTGACATTCGTTTTCGGGTTAGAATCCTTTAATTTGAAATGCGCCCTGAAGTGAAGTACAAAACCTTTTTAAATGTCTACTTTGTTATAACAACAGCTCTGTGGCAGTGTGTTTAGATATTTTTTAATTTTATATCTACACTTTACTGTTATAAGTTAGTGTTTTTAACGTGTAATGTGAGTTTTTATAGAGCTTTGTAGTAGTTTTTATTCATTATTTAACTTTTAAATAAAACTTTTTCGCATTGTTATACATAATTGCTACTACATAAAAACATTTAAGCTACTATTTCAACACCAACATTTTAATATTTTGACCACGATTACCAAGAGAATGGTGTGTTTGTTTTACACCTTATTATTCTTCACTTACCATTCATTGAACTGATGAAGCTTGTAAATTCAAGCATCATCAATCTAGGAATGGAACTGTGATTTCCTTTTATTATTTCTCCTTTGGCCGATATCCTCGTGACCAAAAGATTTAGTTCTTTTGGAACTTACTCATTGTATATATATATATATATATATATATATATATATATATATATATATATATAAACGAAGAATGATCACAGCTGTCCAATTAATAATTAGTATACTGGTAAGGTTGATTGGGTTAGCAGCTGAATAATGAAAGCCAAAGTGTGCTCTTTTCAACGATTTCGTTATATTTCGTTAAATTTCTTTAACATCTTCAGACGAATGCTACAATATGTTACAAAATGGTGAAATTGTGTATTTTACATAAGATGTAGTGAACACTTACTTGTGTGAGGTTGCAGGCAAAAGTGGTATTTGAAAGTTCCATATTGAAAAACTTTTTTGAAGATTTTTTTATAGCAAAAAAAGGAATAAGTTGTATGTGTTATATGGTGGCTTGAAAACTCAAACAATACAAGTGCATTTTTGTTTTTTTCCTCCAGTGTTCAAGTACAATACAAATATTAAAAAACGTTGAACATTTAAGAAACAAACAGTTAAAACACAACTACATATCGCATTGTCATTTTTTTGGCAGCTATGTTGGTGGAAGGTCTAGTCAACTAATGCAAAAGAAGGTGGAAATCTAGTATGTACCTCAAGGTTGATGTGTCTTGTCAGCTATCATATTAGGAGTTGTCAGCCAGAGAACTAAAGCTGTGTTCAGTTTATGTGTAAAGTTACACTTAATTGAAAATTATGTTATGTTAATTTAAGACAATTAAATTATGTTATTAATAAATACATATAGAATTTATTTATTTCTTTGTGATTATTTCTTTTAAAGTTATTTTAATTATTGTTATTACTCTTAAATTTTTTTTTTTGATTTTCTGGAAAAATGCACAATTGCAGTAATAATGAAGTAGAAACTTAATCATTGGCTTTGGCTTTCATTATTCAGCTGCTAACCCAATCAACCTTACCAGTATACTAATATATATATATATATATATATATATATATATATATATATATATATATATATATATATATACATATATATATATATATATATATATATATATATATATATATAAATATATATATATATATATATAGATATATATATATATATATATATATATATATATATATAATCAGTAATCAGGATCATGTACAAGTAATAAGAATACTAATTAAAAAATAAAATGAATACAACATAACAGTCTATAGTGTATAGTTGATAGCTATGGTATATTACGAAAAGGCATTTGACTCCATAGAAAATTGGATTGTACTTAATGCCTTAAGCATCGTCGCAATGCAAGAATACAGGAAAAGAGACCTATTAAAAAACGGAGAAAGCGATAGAAGGATGATGTGGACTAGGATGCCAGAAATCTCATTGGCAGTCGATCAAGGAGGAAAATGGCTAAAACCGTATTGAATCGTTATAAAGAGGCTTAATGTGGAAAGCAAGGGTCAAATTTGGCTGTAGTGTCATAGGATGGATGGGTGGAAGTTAAGCTCTTCAAAAAATAATTAAAGGGAAAGCAGTTGGACTAGGCGATATTTCCGGAGAAGTGTAAACAGCGCTAGAAAAAAATAGAAACAAGTTAGTTAATATGTTTATATACAGGGTGCTTCAAATAATTTGCCAATTAGAAATATCTCGAGAATTAAAGGTAACTAAATCATGAAAATTGAAATGAAGTGGTTTTGAAGAGTAATGAACATATTTTCATTTATTTGCTACTTACGGTTATACCGTATACCGTATACACGTGAAGAAGCCTAAATATCTAATAATCAATTTGGCTTTATGCAAGGTAGATCAACAACAAATGCAATTTTCATTATAAGACAGTTAATGGAAAATTACTGGAATAACGGAACAAAGGCTTATAGAGTATTCATTATTCTTGAGAGAGCATATTAGGTCCTCGAGACTTTCTGTGGTGGTCACTCAATAAGAAAGGAGTTACCAGTGAATATGTTAATATTGTAAGTGAGATAAACGAGGGAGTAGGTAACAACTATTGTTAGGAACAAGTTTGGAAGAGACTAAAAATTTCATGTAAAAGTATGATTAAATCAAGGCTAGGTACTTAGTACTTATTTATCCTCGTTAGTTTTGAAAGAGATAAAAGCAAAGCTATACGGTAGCATTGCCTGGTGCCTAATGTATGCTGATGATGTATTGTTACTAGGAAATAGTGAAATCTACATAAAAAAAACTGAACCAGTAAAGGCAAGCTCTTGAAAAAAAACTTTAAGACTTAGCTAAACTAAAATTTAGATTGTTTGCTTTAATCTGTGTCTTTGATAAATTGCAAGGCAAAACAGATGATGCTAAAGGTGTAGGAGAGGTATGGGGAATCTAAACGTTGCATTCCACATTATATCTCCACATATTAATCCTTGGCGAATTGGTTTCTAGTACTCATAAAAAGTATATCAAAATAAAAGGAAAGACAGTTAAGATTTGATTTCACGTATAGTGCCTCCGTACATTCGCTTATACATATATCTTCCTACCGGGAATCATCAGAGCTTCTGGTACAGAAAAATAGAGTATTTGGAATGTTTATTTAAACATGTAGTTAGCACGAATAAAATTATTTCTTTTGACGTTGAAATTATTGTAAAAAGTAATTGTTTTAAGTAGGTACCTAGGATCGGTATTACAGAGTAATGGGAAATATATGAACATGTATGCAGTAGAATTTTGTTTCGATAGAGAAAGTAAAAAAAGCGAGTGGCCTGTTGTGTAACAAAAAAAATTCAATGAGGCTGAAAGGAAAATTATACAGAACAGCTATGAGGGACAGAACTAAATGTCGGGCAGTTACAAAGAAAGAGGAGCAACGAATGTGTGTAACAAAAATAAGAATGCTTTGAGCTATTTAAGCTGTTTGAGCTATGGACACAAACTATTTTAAATGGTGAATAGGGAGATAATTCTCTCCTACTGTCACTTACTATGTAGCTTCTTCAAATTTATAAAAAAAATTTAAACTGTTTGTCTCTTATCTCGTATTGTGTAAATGTATTATTTAATGTTTATGACCTTGACCAACTTGTTGGATAGTCTAATTTTGACAAAATGTCCCTGAAAATGCTCCAGGAGCGAAAGTACTTTGGTAAGATTTAATAAAAAAGTGTGCTCGATATCTGCCTTGTATTTGATTCTCTCTCTCTTTAATCCTGACCCCTCAGGGGGAGTGTAGTGGTCGACGTGATGTCGTGTATTGTCCGTCTCCAGAGATCTCTGTCTCTAGTCATTTCTTTTAATTTATGCATAGGTCTTTGGCATATTCCTGTAATTTGATCTATCCAGCTTGTTGGGGATCTTCCTCGTGATCTTCGGCCTTCTACCTTTCCTTGTATTATGAGTCTTTCCATGTTTTCTGTGTTCGCTCTCATAACATGCCCAAAATATTTTAATTGTTGGAGATGGACTTTACTAGAGAGTCGTTGGCTAACTTTTAGCTCTCTTAAAATTGAATTATTTGTTCTACGGTCGGTCTAAGGAATTCGTAACATTCGTCTCCAATAGAACATTTCAGTGGCGTCTATCTTTCTTCTCTCCGATTGTCTCAGAGTCCAAGATTCACATCCGTAGGTCAGTATTGGAAATATTAAGCAGTTGATCAACCTCATCTTTATCGCTCTTGAAATTTGACATTCTTTCCATATTTTGGTCATTTTTGCTGTGGCAACTTTTGCTAGATCACATCTACGTTTAATCTCTTCTTGTAATGTCCCTGCGTTTGTGATTAATGATTCCAGATATAAGTATGAGCTCACAACCTCGAACCGATCAATTGTGGTTATGTGTGGATGATTGTTGTGTAGTCTATCCACTATTATGATCTTTGTCTTTAATATGTTTAATTGCAAACCAAATATTTGACTTTCGTTTTCGATCAGTCATATAAGTTCCATCAGCTCTGCTTGACTATTTGCAAGAAGGGCTGTGTCATCTGCGAAACGTAGGTTGTTTAGTTTATGACCATTTATTGAGATGCCCTTTTCCCATCCTTCAAGTGCTCTTCGCATAATAAACTCCCCATATATGTTGAATAATTGTGAAGATAGTATACATCGTTGTCTGACAGCCCGTTCTGGATGAAACTCGTTCGTAAGTGTGTCAAGTACTTTAACTGATCCAGTAGTGTGTTCATATAGTTCAGTTATAAGCGTAATTAGATGTTGTGGTACGCCTACTTCTTTTAGTATTCGCCATAAGTGTCTCCACTTGACCCTGTCGAACGCTTTACGGTAATCTATAAAATAGTTGTATAGTGGAATGTTGAATTCCCTAGATTTCTCGATTATCTGTCTTATATTCAGCAGGTGTTCTTGAGTGCCTCTACCTTTGGTAAATCCAGTTTGCTCTTGTGGAATTTTTTTTTGAAGGAATGGTTTCAGTCTTTCATTGATTATATGTAGCATGATCTTGCTGGCATGGAATATAAGAGAGATAGTTCTATAATTGTCGCATTTATGGAAGCTGCCTTTTTTATGTATGGTCGTTATTGTAGATTTTGTCCAGTCTTCAGGCCATTGTTTGGAATGCCATATTTGGTTACAGAGTAGATGAAGTAACTTTACGCCGGTTTCTTCTGTGGCTTTAAGCATTTCTGCTGCTATCATATCTGGACCTGAAGCTTTGTTATATCTGAGCTTGTTGATAGCCTGTCTTACTTCATTTTCGAGTATATCAGGTTCTTGTTCCACCTCGTCAGAGATTTGGCTAACAATCTCTTGGCGTTGATCATCTTTATATAGGTCCCTGCAATACGTTTTCCATGTCTCTGCTATGTCTTCCCTGTTTATTCTCAGGGTTCCAGTGTTATCTTCAATGGCCCAAGTTCTGACTCTGAAGTCTCTTGTCAGGTAGCGTATTTTTCTAAATAGATCTCTCGACTGATTATTCTAACCATGTCTCTCAATTTCTTTGCCTATACTTTGATAGTACTGTTTTTTGTCGGCCTCACATCTTCGTTTTATTTCTTTATTGAGGTTTCTTAAACTAGCTTTTTCCCTTTCACTATGTACACCACTTTTACAGAGATTTCTTCTATTCTCAATTATTTTAAGAGTTTTATCTGTTATCCAGTGTTTCCGTTTCACCGGATTATTTTGCTTTGAGCGATCCACTAGTGTTGTTACGCAATGTTTAACAGTCCCCATATTTCTTGTGATGTTCCGTTACGAATAGAGGGCATACTTTTCTGTACTTCCTGTAGAAGGTCGTCTTTCTTTCTTAGTTTAATCCTCTTTATCTCTCTTTGTTGGGTGCTTGAAGTTTAAGCATTACTTTAGCTACGAGGAGAGTATGATCGGATCCGCATATCGCCCCTGGATATGATATGACTGTTTGAATGAACGATCTCTAGCAAATATTGGTGAGGACGTAATCTATTTGA
Organism: Diabrotica balteata; assembly: GCA_918026665.1. Lineage (NCBI taxonomy): Eukaryota > Metazoa > Arthropoda > Insecta > Coleoptera > Chrysomelidae > Diabrotica > Diabrotica balteata. The sequence continues at coordinate 103,501,553 of OU898277.1, forward strand.
TTTCTAAATCTATCACCAGGACTTTTCCAAGTATAAAGTCGACGTACATGGTGTTTAAATCGAGTATTCATGATAGAATAGTTGTTTGTGATAGAAAATTCGATTAAACGGTCTCCTCTTTCGTTTCTCTGCCCTATGCCAAGCTTTTCCAGTACATTCTTTAAGTCGTCATTTTGTGCAGTGTTGCCAACTTTTGCATTAAAGTCACCACATATTATAGTAAGTTCTTTATTTGATATGTTAGCGATTGTGGTCTCCAGTTTTTCGTAGAACTCCTCGATCTTTATGTCATCTGATATGCTGGTTGGCGCGTAAACTTGTATGATATTAAGTTTATGTGGTTTGCCATCCAGTTTAATGAGTGCTATCCTATCGTTCACAGATTTAAATTCGACAACTGACTTTTGTAATCTTGGTGAGACCAGAATGGCAACACCTGTACAGTTCTGGTTCTCACCGCCAGAGAAGTAAATATAATTGGCATTGTACTAAAATGGCCCTCTTCTAACCAATGAGTTTCAGCTAGTCCAGAGATTTTTATATTGTACCTTGCTAGCTCGTTTTTAATAATTGCTAGCTTATCTGTAATCGTTTTTAGCCCTTGTATATTATATGTACCGACCTTCAATAGCTGCCTGAGTTTTACTTTATCTTTTTGTACACCAGTAGCTGAATTTCCACACGATGCCTGGTCACTAGCATTTGTGTGGCCGGTGGCCAATTTTACACTACTTGTATTATGTATTATGCAATGGTTTCCCCTGCCCTATTGCATCGCAGTATCACAACCTTTCTGCTGTTACAGCTCCGCTTGTGAAATTCCAATGATAAGCCTGTTCAGGATAATTTCCTATACGCCTTAACTTGGTACTGGTGGTCGCTGCTGCCTTCCGTATTTGATTAAAGTTCATTTTTTCGAGCGTTCATCCATATACCACTTTAAAAATTAATATACTTCATGTTTTTGTTGTTGAGTTATGGGAAAATATACATTTAATAAAACATTAAGACAGTAATGGTTTTCTTTTATTTTTATTAAGAGGATATACATTAAGAAGGTATAAATGCAAGATTTTTGTCAGTGTAGAAAATTTAAAATGCTTTTCGTTGCAACTTATCCATTTAAACATGCAAATGCAGCCATTTAAGCCCGAACAAAAATATGAACAACGCATAGAACTTGCAATCGACACGATGCACCGTGCTACATTCAAACACATCTATTCAGTTCGCTAAAATATTCGAGTGAGACATTCAAATATGTTAGCTCGAATTACGCTAGGCGTTATTGTGGAAAGTAGACAAATACCAATAATGCTTTTTTTGACTACCTATTACATTTTAAAAAATAAAGAAGCCAAAGCAGAAATATATTAAAACCATGCATTCTAAATACCGGCATAGTTTTGCACTAATATGTAATACATGAATACCCTATTTCATTGATTAACATTTATAAGTAATAAATTACCTAATATCAGGAAATATCTACGATCAGGAAATTCCTGAGATGTCAAAAATATAAATTTTGTTTTTGATATTAGAGATAGTTGTTATGTGTTCAAGTAGTGAAGTATTTTGCAATAGAAAACGGAGGGACGTACAGTACACATACTTCACGTCAAAGCAATATACATACAGTACATAGTATAATTTAGACACACAAGAGAATTTAGATAGCTGGTGAAGAACGAGATGGCGGCATAAGAGAGCATCATGCTGCTATCACCACAGCATACATGTAGCTTTTACACCACAATCGCACCAATAGATTTTTAATATTAACATTATTCTAAAAATATTTATTAAGATTAGAGTGGCAGACTAATTTTTTGTTGGTTACTCAAGAATGCAGATAAAATCTAATAAAATACAATTGCTTATGATTAGTTTATTTGAAAATAATACAAAATATTTAGATATACATCACAAAATGAACTAGTGGTATAAAATAATTCCTAAATACCAAATCGATGGCATAGAAGATAGATGTAGTAAGTGCATTAAAACAAATTGTTCACTACAGCAATTTTAAAAGTCTAGTTACTGAAAACCGCTATAGTTATAACTTATTTAATGCTATTATGGTATAATGTACTAGTTTCCTTACTACTGTTATATTTTTGCGCATATAAAACAAACACAGCGCATTTGGAATGTTTAATATACAATTAATAATTACTTATATGTATATAGGTACGCACTTGCCATTTTTGTGTACTACTTTATTGTACGTACCACATCCTTCTGCCTATTATTTTAACTGTTTAAAAAGAAAAATAAATGAAAAAAGTAAAAGAAAATTGAAATGGGCCAGTATTTAATTACAAGAAATTAAAACAAATAATATTATTTATCTTTGAAATCCACAGCTCGTAAAAAAGGCTATTTGAAGGCAGACACAAATTTTCAAAGAAAGTAATATTGGGGATGTAGAGTTCCGATGTATTTAAAGATATTATATAGAGGGTTATAAACTTTGTAGTGGTTCAACAAATAATGAACCTTTTTAACTGATTAACAAATTATCAAAAATGTCTTTAGACAGTTCTCGAATATGTGGCATTAACTACACTTTCGTTCACGCCAAAAGGAGATTTTTGTTATCTAAAATTATGTTTAACATCAGAAGACAAAATTATACCCTTAAAAATTTGGAATATATAACTAGTAATTATTACAACACCAAATTAAATCTGATTGTGAGACTTATTAATTATTTAATTATTAAGTGATAAAACTACGATATATACACGTATAATTTTATTTATTAAAATGTATTAGGGTAACGGGTAGAGTGATTGGCCACTTAAGGAATTGCCAATTGAATTAAAATTGTAAATTGGTATCTTTTAAAGTGAAATATTTTGTATGGATTCTTTAATAGTATTGAAACATCAGATTTTATAAAGACTTAGGTTATTTTAATCAGAAATAATAATGTATATTAAAAATAAACACAAATTTGAAAACTTACAGAATTACACAGTTATTGGCCATACAAACATAGTTATTGGCATATAGAATTACAGTGATTGGCCATTCACAAAATTCGTAATTATCTTTTTTTGTTAGTGTTGAAAAGGCACACAAAACTATTTAAGTTTTCAGTTTCTTGTTGTTTCTTTGCACACGTACCAATATGGTAACCTCTAACACAAAATAGATATTTTATTACAACTTTTGATTTAGATATATTATAGGAACAAGAATAACCCAATCCTGTATACAAAAGGTTATTTACAGGTGGGTTGGTGTCGTCTGATTGTTTTACCGTTATATCTAAGAGAATTTGTATTTTTTCATAGATATCCCTCAGTTTCAAAAAATAATTCTTTTAGCCGACTCACCAGCACATATTTCGTTGCTGGCTTCCAAATTTGTACATTTGCTTTGGGATGTATTCTTCAAATTTGATAAATTCATATTGTTGTAGACATAAAAAAATATGTTATCAATTGTGGACAGATTAACGTTTTCCTCTACAGAATCAGAAAATTGGTTCCGTGACACTTCTTGTTTTTCTTTGAGGTCAACAACATCTGATATATTATGTACTCTAACTCCACTTTTAAAAGTAGTTTTTTTTTAAATTTTATGATCAATAAGTGTGTCTGCTTTCAAAATATTTGTATCTGAAATATCAACTGTATTTACTGTAACAGTTTCTTTATTCTTTACAACAGTTTGACATATTTTGCTGAACGAATTGACTCTTGTGGCAATTTTTTTATTACTCTCATCTTGATTTCCCTGTTTTTTTTCCTTTATTGTTTGATTTTGCCTTTCTGCATTTTGACGATCTGAAGAAGTGAACACGAAATGCAACTGTTCTGTTTGTTTTTTGTCCTTTCTTTCTGGATTTTTTGGCCAAAAAAAAACTTGTTGATTAAGGTGTCAATTTCTTTAGATAATGAGTTGTCTTGATTAACTAAAGGCAGATTATTGGATGTCGATTGATTATCTTCTGTCATTATATCTTCTGTGACATATTTTATATTATATGTAATATCAACGTTTTCTGGAATATGAATTCGAAGATTCGAAAGTAGATTTTCTTCTGTAATAACACGAATATCTTGAAAGTTGTATATGATTTCATTGCCACCTACAGGGTTAAGTGTAATATCCGAAAAAATATGGGTTTCGGTGATGATAGAGGTATCTTGTATATCATTTGTGATTCCACCTGTCTCTATAGTCTGAATCGTAGGTAGATCTATGGTATTTTGAAATAAATTAAATATTTTTGAATTGAGCAATTTTTAATCTTCACTTAGTTCTTCGCAATTATCCAAACTTTAAAATTCTAATATTTTTGCGGTTCCAACTGTGTCTACAAACAAATTGGCAGCAAATCTACAGGTTGTATAATTCTGATTGCAGTGGATAGTGGATACAGAGCCACTAAAATAATTTGTAACTTTGAACATAATTTACTGGTTTGAATAGCTAAGTGAGTTGTATGTCCATCAACGAACAAAATGACTGGAAAATTAGTGTTTTTCGCAACTAGGTACTTATAAAAGACGTTTCCCATGTATTCATAGAAGTTTTCATTTTTCATCCATTCTTTATCGCTACATCCTATGCCCCACTCTCGTTGAACGGAATTTAAAATATTGCTAGGAATTCGTTTATAGGGCTAAATAATCATTGGTGCTGTTATTTCTCCAGATGCTACAACATTTTTGCGTCTTTTTACAGCCAACACTCGTTTATTTTTGGGACACAAGAGGAAGCAGGTTTTATCGCCATTTAAAACACGTAAAGGGTCTTAAAGAATATCAATGTAACCTTTACGATAAAAGTATTCTTGAACACCAGTGAACCATTTTTGTACATATTTTATAGATACAACTGAACTTGCTGTCATTACTGCTTCTGGAGTTCTCTCACTTAAATCTGGGTGTCGCTTTAAAAAGGATCTATACCAACCTCTTCCGGGCTGATTGTCAGTAAAAGGATTGACACGTGAATTTGCGTTAAGAAAACCTTTAACCGAGTCTTGTATATCTTCCACTATTACTGAAAAACCTTTATCTTGTCATGTTATGATCTAATGCTTTAAACGATACTCTTCCTCTAAACAAACAATATAATTGGGACCAGAGGTAGTTTTATTATATAATTTTACACTTTCTATAAACTGCAATGTTGCTCTTGACACATTAAATTGTTTAGCGGTTTTTCGTTGGCTCATGACATTTTCTATGACCTGAAAAACAGACTGAAGATCTTGTGCTGTATATTGTTTGTGATACGTTTTATCTTTCCGGATATTTGGCATTTTTGATTCTAAAAATAAAAATCATTTTTTAGTAATAATTTTAGCTACAATACGGACGTTCCAAATTTGATTGAATATGCCCACGTTAGCACTAATTTTATAACAACTAAAACAATTGTAATTTTATAAATACAAATCCGGACAAAAAATATATTCTTATTATACATTACAGTTAGTGGCCGTCCTGTGGTTTAGTAATTGGCAGTTGGCCAACCACTGGTTATTGCCTGAAGAAATAAGAAAAAATGTCTGAAATATCTTATCTTGGACCAAACTAGGCTTAAAAAGTCTAATTTATAATAAATATTTTATTTCGAAGTAGGTATAGTAATTGGCCGGTAGGCTTATTATTATAACATGGACATATTTAAGATACAGTGCTTGGCCACTTAAATTTACCGCCAAAAATGCATAACTTAACTATTAAAACCACTGATAATGTAAGATGTACTCCACTAAATCGCCATAAAACAATAATATTCCCAGATACATCATACTATTAGCCAAGATAACTCACCTCAATAGCCTTCCTTAACAAATTCTTTAAAAAAATCTTAAAACTCGATGCACCTGTTAAGCTTCAAACAACACGGCGTAATTACTAGATAATAATATCTGAGAGGAATGATAGCTAGACTAAATATACAGCAATGTTGCCAAATTTAAATAGAAGTAAATTTATTTCGTTATAGTTTCTGAAAATCTTAATATTCATAATATAAATTATATTATAAATATAAATATTTATAATATAAATTACCATTTGTGGTTGCACTACCCTTAAGAGTTGATTTGAGTAAGCATAAATTCATTAAAAATTAAGTGATTGAAGATGTATTTGATATATGCAGGAAAATAATTTATACTATAATAATATTAATATAATATATTTATTATATATAAAATATATATAAAATATATATAAATATATATAAAATATATATAAAATAATAATTTAACATATTTATGCGCATATTTGCATAAAAATTGTAGCTTCAAGATAATATAGAGGACGCAGGAGCAACGCATTTAGTTATTTTAGTTAAATAGCTGTGTGAGTTGATCACAGTGAGTAAGCTCTACACTTTTTTGTGTATTATGGATTGATAAAAAATTACTTGTAAAATTGACAGCCTTAGTCTCATTTGTAGTTACTTGTGTATCATAAACAGGTTGTTGCATCTTGTTTTCAGGAAAATCTGCAATTTTTATCTAAATTTAATAAATATTGTCTGCGCACAAGAGTTTAGGTAATATACATATTTGAAACTTATGCTTACGTTTATATATATATATATATATATATATATATATATATATATATATATATATATATATAATAATTTATTTAATCTAATTCCCACTTACCACTTAACTAATCAATTAATTCCCTAAATGCAACTTTAATTAAAAAACGTCGCTTGATCAACTTATGAACGTTTTAAATACAACTGTTGGTGCCGACCAGTTTACAGATCCTAGTGGCAAAATGATAGTAATATAGGTGTCATATACCACATTTATGACCACACAGCATTTATGTCATATACCACAGCATATAGAGAAAATCTGCAGAGAAATTCAACTACACGCCGACACAAATAACACCAAAGAACTCTTTGATAAAGTCAGACAACTCACACGTAAATTCAAGCAGAAATCTTGGTCTATCAAAGATGATGAAGGTAATGTACAGACCGATTTGGACAAGGTTATTGATGTTTGGAGGGCGTATTGTAAGTCTTTATACGCCAATACGGACCAGATGCCAGCGGACGCCCCGTTTGTACCTGACTGCCAGATCTCCACTTTCCATTCTCCTTCAACAGAGACACACCACACTAGTTTTGAGTCTGAACCTGACATACTTTTTTCCGAGGTGGAATTCGCTTTAAAAAGACTTAAGTTCTGTTAAGTTAAGACTGCAGACGTCTTGAAGCATCTTCCGGAATGTGGAAGTGAAAATATTACATCGATTGTGCAATGAAATATGGCACACAGGCGTCTCGCCTGAGGATTGGAGAAAGACCATAATCATACCTCTTCATAAGAAAGGTTCAACAAATAATTGTAACAACTACAGGCTATTAGCTCTAATATCACACGCCAGTAAGGTGATCCTCTACATACTGCAACGGAGTCTAGAAAACTTCATAAGTTGGCAAATAGCACCTGAGCAGGCTGGATTTGTAAAGGGCAGAGGTACTAGAGAACAAATTCTTAATGTACGAAACATCATAGAAAAAGCCAGAAAATACCAGATCCCGATATTTATATGTTTCGTCGATTATACAAAGGCCTTTGATAATGTTAGATGGGACAAACTATGGAACATATTGACGACAATGGGTGTACCTAAACACTTGACTCACCTTATTAGCAAACTGTATCAAGATAACCTGGCATATATTCGAATGGACGGATATCTGTCTGACAAATGCACTTTGGAGAAGGGAGTACGCCAAGGATGCGTTTTATCTCCCTTATTATTTAACATCTATTCGGAGTTCATAATGCGCAGAGTTTTGGATGGTTGGGAGGGAGGAGTAAACCTAGGTGGTGTTAAGATATCTAACTTGCGTTTCGCAGACGACACTACACTTCTAGCCTCTACTCCAGAAGAAATTATTAAATTATTAAAAAAACTCGAGGTAGAAAGTGCTAAATTTGGACTCATGGTTAACTACAACAAAACCAAAATCATGGTTATTGATCGCCAACAACAGTTTCCTGAAACCCAAACTATTGCGGGATGCGAGGTAGTCTCATCTATGATATATCTTGGAGCTCTAGTTAACAACAAAGGCAGTTGTGAATCCGAAATTAGAAGACGCATTCAACTAGCAAGAGCAGCAATGAGTGAACTAAACGGGGTCTGGCGTGATCGTCACATTACCATGACAAACAAAAAGAGACTCGTTTCAACTCTGGTCTTTTCCATATTTTACTATGCATGCGAGACATGGACAGTCAAAGAATCAGATCGACGACGTATAGACGCCTTTGAAATGTGGACATGGAGACGCCTGCTTCGAATTCCATGGACGGCTCGTCGTACAAATATCTTCGGTTCTGGATGAAATTAAACCGGATCAGCGTCTCTCCAGTACCGTTTATTTTAGAATTTTAAAGTTCTTTGGCCATATCCATCGAAGTGATCACAAAATGGAGCGGTTGGTGGTCCAAGGAAGGCCTCAGACTCAACGCCAACGCGGAAGATCTCCACAGCGATGAGCGGACATTACTAAAAAGCTTCTCAATAAACAGTATACTGAGGCAATACATATAACTGATGACCGCGACCAGTGGAGAAATATTATCAATCAAACTGTCCGAGCTGCTGAAGCCCAATTATGAACCACAACACATCTACTAAGATGTTAATGACTGTGATGATGATACCACATTTATATAATAAGAGTTCCAATAAGGTAAGGGCACATACAATAATTGAGGAGTTTACTGTAAGAAGGATGCAGCTCTATATTTTTGGGAAATATTGTTGGGAAATAGAAAAAACAGTTTTTTTGAATAAAAGTTTTTATTTTAACCTGAAATACATAATATCAATCGATGACAAACAGGTTTAGTCAATACTTGAGACTATTTTGGTAGATAATTTTTTAACAAATAAGAAAAAAATTGGAATAAAGTTAGACCTGCATCTTTCTTGCACCAAACACGTGAAATAATACTTTTTTAACTACCATCAATTTTGAGAAAAAAAAAAAGAAATTCTCAACAAAAGTTCTTTTCTTCGGTTACAACAATGAAATGACTATGGCTTGCCTACTACAAAAATACAAATCTGTAAAAAGAATCTGTACAAATACAAAAAAATCTGTAAAAAAAAAGGTTGGTGTCGAAAAACTAGTATTTAAAAAATATAAAGCATTAAAACACATGGGCAAACACATCCTTTATTCATCTACCTGGTCGTCATTATCAGTTCCAGATGATTCGGTGTTCTGGTTCTCTGCCATGGCTACATCACTTGTGAGACGGGTATAAAGAGCCATTTGGTCCTTAGGAACGAATTGTGTTGCCAACTGCATTACATCTCTATATTTGGTTTTTTTGACAGGTAGGATTGCAATAGACAGGAATATCAGAAGAAACTAAGAGGTCGCTTGCAGGGTTTTATAAGATTTGGAATAAGTGAAAACTTGGAAGTCTAGTAGATATACTGACTTTAATACCATCTAAATGTTGATTGCTGTGCTCGAATATTCAGTATTTGAAAATCTGGAATCTTTGCTTTTCTACATTTGAGATAACCTTTTTAAAATGTCCTTCATAGTGACCACTAAAGTTCAGGATCATATCATATCATTTGTTGTACCATAATGGACATAAACTGTTTGGATGATTATTTAACAAAATCAGCATAGTGTACTGAGCTAAAAACGTAGTCCTTCTTCTTTAAAAACTGCTTAATAACTGCAAAGCAGCGATCACAGGGAAGAAAGCTAGGGCCTGGCTCAGAAAAGCGATGATGTTTCTTGTCAATAGACCTAGTTCTTACAAGCAAATACAGAAACAAATTATTACTAAATTTTTGTTTTGCTCAGCAGCGTTATCATAGAAAAGGTATAAAACTTTTACAGTTTAAAGGGGTATGTTTTTTATATAGTGGTACAAAAATTACACTACCTCGTTTGGTGACTTTCTAGCCGTATTTTCACCATGCATTTAAAGGGTGCTTGATTCGTCTTACTAGAATTAACGCAGAAGTTGTATGTGCATAACTGTCGTCTGTAGAAAGCTTCCCTAGCAGAAATTTTTGGAAGTGGAAGGTTTTGTTGGAAGTCAAAGATCAGAACCTCTACGTTGTCGCTATGCTTGCACAATGTGGTTTTCTTCTTCGGCTCCTTGAAAAACAAATCATACAATTTCTTTTCCGCTGCTAAAACTGTTTGCACGTATTTGATCGAGGTGAGCAAAACCTGTAGTTAAAGTTTTCTTTAAAGTATTGATACTAGAAATCATAGGGAACTTTGGGTTTATATTCATGATTATTAACACTTTCTGGTTCGTAAAGTTTCAAATAGTACATTCAGATCTGGAGATAAATATAATCGACGGGATTTGTTTCTACTATTATGCGATTCACGCAATGGAAAGCTCTGAATGTGCATGTTCACATTTTTCAGTGATTCGTAAAATTTTCGGTTGAGTCTATTTGTATGCTTTCCTTTGTTACTAGGTGGTGCTGCAATATCTCTGCCACAAAAAGTTTTAGCAATGAGATCTACAGATTTCCTTAATATGCCTGATTTACAGGTTTCCTTGATATGCCGTAGATTGAACCAAAAGTACGTCTACACACTCGTTTGGATAGCTCACCCAGCTTTATAAAGTATTTCTTGGAACAAGTGCGGTATTGCCTTTCATTAGTCTTTTTTCGAGTTCTTTTAATAGTATTAAACAAGTTCAATGTGTTGTTTTTTTTTAAGATGTACGTTCCTTCTTTGGATGCTTCCTTCTAGCTGAAGGTCCTGCAACATCACTATTAAAACAACTTTCATCAGAGCTTGTAGGTTCATAGTCTGACTCAGTAGCACTAAGCGGATCTGACTCGGTTTTGCTCATTTTTACACGACGTTAAATTTTTACACGAACAATTATACCGCATGAAAACGAACGCCAAACAGTAGTGATAGCGACTAACAAGTCAAAACAAACCAGCTGCCCTGCCGGCCCAGCGCCGACAAAAGATGATCTTGCATTCCACGAAAATCACCTAAAATCCACAATCATTTGCTGCAAAAAGGATGCAGGTCCGGAGCTGCACTTTTCTTGCACCAAAGGAGTGAGGAGGCAGATTTATAAAGACGTATAATTTTTTTGTTAATTATCGGATCTGAATCGTTCTTATAGCAGTCAATCCGCCAATTTTTTTAATTATGGCATATGTTTCTACCCAAAACTGTCTAAATATGGAGCTGCATCCTTCTGACAGCAAACTCCTCAATTGTATATTATACACTTTTCATATTTAGTGAAGTTACTATATTTCAGCTGTTAGCAAATCTTAACCGGTATAAGTTAACACGCAGTTACCACATTTAGGCACAACATACATTAGGTTAACAGTGCAAACTATATATATATATAACGCATTTTTGAGAAAAAATGTACTTATCACATATATTATCTATACATGATTGCTGCTTCTTTGACTTTTCCATTCTTTATGTTTATTTCTTTTAAGGTTATTGATGCAACTCTTCATTATGTTCTGTGCTCATTGCCCCATGCATGTTAATATATCTTAGATTTGTTGAAGTCTCTGTTCTTGATGTACGTTTTCTGCTTATTTATCCTGACGGTAAGTAGTACTGTGGTGTATCCCTCGTAGAAACTGTTCCATTCACGGAGTATTTTGGTGATTTATTTTTTTTATAATACTTTTATGTTGCTAAGGTTGGTTTTAGACAGAAGATAACTCATTTTATTGATTGATTTAAATAATGTTAAGGTGTTGTTCTTATTTCCTATCCTTTTCAATTTTTATGATTAGCTCCTTACTTATGGTATTATTGTCACCTTTAAGTACCTTCTTATAAGTGTTTCTAGATTTCTTTGGGTGTTTTGTTGTTTCATTTCTGTAATCTTGTAGAATTTCATGTTAATAAATCACAGAATATTAAGGATTAAGTAAAGTCTCACGATCAATGGAGAACAGTTTAAACATTTACTGTAAATTTTTGTTTGTTTAGTTTTGGTAATGTATCATAGTAATTGTATAATATTTCTATAACAATATGTAATTTTATTTAATGTGTTTATTAAGTTTATTCTCAATTTATTATATTGTAGGTAAGTTAAAACTTTTGCTTTTGCCACTCTGTAGCAGAATGAAACAACGTGTTATACATTTTTGGAATCAGCTCACCAAGGGAAATCTATAAATTGAAAATAAAACTGTCTTCTTCTTAGAGTGCCGTCTCCCTACGGAGGTTGGCAATCATAATTGCTATTTTTATTTTAGAACTTGCTGCTCTAAACAAATCAATCGATCTGCATTGGTACCAATCACGTAGATTCTTTAACCATGAGTTCTGCCTTCGGCCAACAGATCTTCTTCCTTGAATCTTTTCCTGTATTATCAGTCTCAAAATTTCATATTTTGGTCCCCTCATCACGTGGCCTAGGTATTCTAGTTTTCTGGTTTGTATAGTGGTGATTAGTTCTGTTTCTTTACCAACCCTCTCCAGTACTTATTTATTTGTAATTCTATCAGTCCATGGTATTTTCAATAATCTGCGGTATAACCAGAGTTCGAAGGCCTCGATTCTTTTTAAATTACATTTTTTTAATGTCCAAGTCTCAGCTCCATATAATAATATTGAAAATATCTGTCTGATCTCCAAATTTAGATTTTTGCACGTTAGGAGTGGCTTCATTCGTATAAATGCTGATCTGGCAATCTCTATTCGTCCGTTTATTTCTACAGTATGATCATTGGTTTCATTGATCAAAGTTCCCAAATACTGATATTTTTCTATCTGTTCTATCACGTTACCATTTATTGTCAATAGGTGATGTATATTTTGTGGCCTTTTTGTAATCAGCATGTAATTCGTTTTTTTAGCGTTTATAGTAATTCCCATCTCAGAACTATTTATACTCAAGCTTTCGATAAGATGTTGTAGATCCTCTATACTCGTTGCTATGATCACAGTGTCGTCTGCATATCTTAAATTATTAATTAATTTTTCGTTAATGGTGACTCCCGCTTCGATATTATTGAGCGTGTTTTGGAAAATTTCTTCAGAATATAAGTTAAACAAAAGTGGTGATAACACACATCCCTGTCTAACTCCTCTACAGATCCTCATTTCTTCTGAGTGTTGCCCATCAATTTGAACTATGGCACTTTGGTTCCAATATAATGTTTGCACTATATTTATTATTTTACTGTCAATGCGCTTGTTAATAAGTATTGATATTAGTTTTTCATGTCTTACTTTATCGAAAGCTTTTTCGTAGTCAACGAAGCACAAGTGTAGATCAACATTTACATCCCGACATCGCTGAATTATTATGTTGATGGCAAATAGTCCTTCTCGAGTACCCATTCCATTTCGGAACCCGAACTGCGTCTCGCTAATATCCTCCTCTAGCCTTTCGTATATTCTCTTATGTATTATTTTTAGCAGAACTTTTAAAGTATGACTCATGAGGCTCAGTGTTCGATAATCAGAGCATTCTTTTGCTGCTTGTTTTTTAGGGATGGTTATAAATGCTGATTTTAGCCACTCCTGTGGTATTATTCCCGTATCGTACACCATGTTGAATAAATCTGCCAATACTTCCAAGTTGTCCTCTTCCACTAGTTTTAACAGTTCTACTGGTATTTCATCTAATCCAGCTGCCTTATTGTCTTTAGAGTTTTTGATAGCATATTTGATTTCATCTATCGTGATCTTCTGTATCTCTAAAGGATTTAATTCTTGTATTTTCTGTATTTCACCTCTTTCATGTTGGAAAAGTTCTATAACGTACTCCTCCCATCGCCTTAACTTCTCTGGTAAATCTACTAGTAGTACTCCTTTTTTGTCTTTTATGTGTCCTTGCTGTCTATTTCGACCCATTCCAGTCACTTCTCTAATTTTTGTTGTGCATATTTCTCATATCATATTTTGTTTCTAGTTCTTCTATCTCTTTACATTGCTTCATCAAATAGATTTCCTTAGCTGTTTTGATTTTTTCCTTAATTATTCGTTGTATTTCTTTATACTTCTGTAGATCTTTTCCTTTATATTTCCTTCTTTCTTCCATCAGTAATAGTATTTCTTCTGTCATCCAGTGTTTTTTAGCCTCTGATTTATGTTCTATTAAACTTTCTTGAGCTGGTTTCAGTAATGTGTTTTTTATATTACACCACTTTTTATTTACATCCATAATTTGTTTGTTGTCAGTTAGTGTTTTTTGCATACTAACATTCACATTATTTTTTATTTCGTTTTTTATTTCTTCGTTTTGTAGCATTCTTACGTTAATTTTTGGTTCTTGTTTTCTGAGTTCAATTCTTTTTAATTTTATTTTCACGTCAGCCACTAGCGGATTGTGGTCTGAGTTAACATCTGCTCCAGGATAAGTTTTAACTGAGGTTATAGAGTTTTTATATCTGCTATTTACGAGTATAAAGTCTATCTGGTTTCTGACAATGTGGTTTTCTGTATGTGAAGGAGACGTTCATGTATATAGTCTTCTTTTAGGAAGCTGAAACCAAGTATTGGCAATTACCATATTCTTTTCTTGGCAGAATTCTATGAGCCTTTTTCCTCTCTCGTTTCTAGTTCCTAGTCCGAACTGTCCAACTATATTTTCAACTGTACCTACTCCAATTTTTGCATTAAAATCTCCTAAAATGTAAGTAATATCTCTAGATTTTGTTAACTTGATTGTACTGTGCAATTCTAAATAAAAGTTTTTGACCTCATCTTCGGTCTTATCAGCAGTGGGAGCGTAAACTTGGATCATATTAATATTACAGTTCCGTGCTTGAATTTTTAGCATTATTATTCTTTCTGAGATTTGAATCACACCTAACACTGATTTTTTAATAGTGTTGCTTATGATAAAAGCTACTCCGTATCGATGATCAGTTTTGTCTCCTCCAGTGTAATAAATATTTTGGTTATTTATTGATATCTCTCCATTTCCTGACCACTGTACATCGCTAACCCCAAGTATATCTATATTTAGCCTCTCCTTCTATTTAATAACATTGTGTAGTTTTCCAGGCTGATACATACTTCTTACATTTCAGGTAGCTATTTTTATCTGAGAGGGTTGAGTATTTTTTTGTGGTATTTTGTGCAAGGGTTTCGCATGTTGACGACCGAGGAGGCCTTGCGTTCTGATGGTTGTCCTCCCCTGCGGGATTTTGGTCTCCGATTACCATAATCAATCATGTTTCTTGTGCAAATAGTGCTAGCCATTATAATTTATACTAGAGATGTCATCAGGGACCTTTAATGCAGTGGTTTCTCGTTGCCTTCTGCATTCTGATGCCGTTGACCACTTTCTTGGTTCTTCCGCCTTCGAGACCAATTTCTCAGTCTCAGGACAACAGACTGTCCTTCCACTTACTAGCTCATCCGCCCTAAGCCGTTGGCCAGTAAATGGTTGATTGCTTATCCCGGCAAACACTTGGACGTCAGAGCCTCGTTAGTTATCTAGCAGGATGTACCTGAAGACCGTGATCTAGATCATCATACGAGCAGGTGAGGTTGACATTTGAATAGGAGTGGCTATTTGTTGCGCTTCACTATCCCATTACATCCCAATAAAACTGTAGTAAACTGTAAAAGGTGGTTTACCCTGTATATTAGACTATAATTAAAAAAAATATATTAAATTAAATTCTACAGTTGTCCTGTTTTGGAAATTTTATTTTTTAATTTACGCGTTACTTTATGGTCGTCGCTCTGTATATATATATATATATATATATATATATATATATATATATATATATATATATATAGAAGGCTAGAAGTCTATGAATTACTAATTATAGCTTACTTACTTAAAATTTAATACTAACAAATTAACTTAACTTATATAAAGCATGATACCCAAAGGGTTTCTTGTGTTTTGGATGGAACAATCCACTCATCTACGTGTAACTTGTTAATAATATGTAAACCAAACAAACCAACAATAATGCGTTTTCATTGTTAACCCTGCAATAGTTGCATTATATCTTCGAACATATTCGCGATGAATGGATAGACAGCTGGAGGCCAATTTTATGCTCAGAGGTGCATTTTCCGGCTTACCAACTTGTTACTTCAAATCTCTATTGGTTTGCTTACTGCCACTTGTAAAGTTTGTCAATTACATTAAATTTAAATAAAATTCTAATCAGTTATAAAAGCACCGTGGTTTAAGTACATTTAAACTTGTTTTCAAATCTGTGTAGTATAAATAGTACTGTATTAACTATAAAGCGGACAGTGGGACAAATATGCTTTAATTATTATTCGTCTTCGTCAGTTACATAATTAGAAACTAAAATTTTTTCGAATATTTCCAAAGTTTCTGCTTACATTGTTTCTCTAGAAAAAAATTCTTTGGTGATAGCACATCGTTGGAAAGCAAATCTTATGGTGACAACGTATCGTTAAAAAGCAAAGATTTTGCTAACAATTATTTGGAAGTTCCTAAGATAATTTGAGTTTTCTGAGTTTTGAAGGAAGCAGAGGCTTTGTTCGTGTTAAACTCTCAACTTTCGACAAAAAATCGTAAAGTAATAACTACATAAAACATATAATAAGGTATACTGTGGGGGAGGGGGATGGGCAGCTTTAACACACTTTTCCAAAGAGTATCTCATACTGATAGCTTCTTTAAAATGTCGTTTAAAGACATCGTATGTGTAGATGCAGAAATAAGTTGTAAAAAGTATACAGTCTTGGTGGATACCGGAGTCAACAGGACTATTAAACGAAAGACAATTATAAACAGCCGTAAAAAACTTTACCAATGAGGATGCGACTACGGACTACCACAGACACACACACACACACACACACACACACACACACACACACACACACAACACACACACACACACACACACACACACACACACACACACACACACACACACACACACACACACACACACACACACACGTGCACGAAGCGTTCAACCCAACCCCTAGTGACGTGTGTATACCACTGCTAATCAATGGGATCCACATGTCCAAAGATTAAACTGCTCTCGCTCCAGAAGAGCTAATCATTCTGGATCGGTACCTATCTGACCCCCAGATTTTTCCTTCACCCCTTCACTACGTCTGACATACGTAGTGAAGGCTTATGAATTTTACGTCGGGCGATTTGGGTAATGAACAACACCCTCCGTATCTACATGGTTGTGGTTAAGCCACCTGAAATTAAGTGGTAGCTAGAAGCTTTTCTTCCTAGTTACTTTACTGAATTTACTTGGTATGAGCATTACTTTGGACCTGATGTTCCTAAAAGGTGTGTGCCCTGCACGGAGATGCACCAACCTAAGTTGGTGTTCGATCACTCAGCTGCCGATTTGTCAAAAATTAATTTGTTCTCCTCGCCAGCTGAGCAGCCGACCACCGAGCCCATGCTTGCCGCACATGGCCTCGATGCTTAGGAGGTCGCGTGCTGGTCTCCCAAATAGACCTGTTTTAAGGGCCTAAGCCAAAAAGTTGGCTGTACGAAGAGAGCATAAGGCTCTCTTTGTACTGTTTTCACGTGTTTATGTATGAGTGTGACAGAGGTCATTGTCACTTGTATCATCTTGAAATATGAATAGGTGTTAATCTATTTATTGTCACTATAATTCACTCGCGAAGTTAGAAGGTATTTTCTCGGTTTTTTATTCTAATACTAAGACTTAAAACTATTTTTTTTTTGGTGAGCAATTCCTGGTGTCTGGAAATGTAAAATGCCAGACCCCAGTTCTTACCCTTTTTTTCTACTTCTAACCCGCGTTGCCTTTGACTAGTCTGTGCCTATCTCAGTCTTTACGTTTATGTTTATGCTACTGGGACATATTCAGCTATTTGTTGTTTAGGCCGTCTATGTGTCGTCCTAATGTTTGCATCATAATCTGTTAGCTCTCGCAGCTTTCTGTTGGGGTGGTTACTTATCGCATTGAAGATGCCATATGCTTTCTCATTCATTGTGTAAAGGATTCTTTTCTGCTTCGTATCTCAGTATAGGTATCGTAGAGGTACATATCCCGGTACATTTAGTGCTTCTCTGATTAGCTGGTTTTGTGCTACTTGCAGATTCTTCCTATTTAATTTACACGTGTGTCCCCATGCTGCTGATGCGTATGTTAGCGTTGGAAGGATTATGCTGTTTGCTACCCTTATTTTCGTCCAAAAGTTTAATTTGCTTTTCCTGCTTATTAGCGAGGCCTGTTGTATCTTTGTCAGTTTCGCTTTATGTACCACTTGGTTTACATGTTCAGTGAATGTGAGCTTGTGATCAAGAGTCACTTCTAGATATTTAGCTTGATTGCTCCATTCTGTATTTTCTTTTTCTTGATTTAGTTCCATGTTGGGTATTTGTCTTCGTTTTTTCAACATGACTGCCTGCGTTTTTTCTGGGTTAAGTGCTATTTTTCACTTTATACACCATGCATATAATCTATTCAGAGAACGTTGTAAATCTCTGGTTGTTTAGGTTTATGTTTCTGTTGCGTACTTGTTGCTAACGCTGTATCGTCTGCGTACAGGCTGAGCAATGTTTTGTAGCCGTTGGGTGTGTCTGCTGTGTATATGGTATACATATATAAAGATAATACTACTCTCTGAGGCACACCTGCCTCCAGAGTTCCGATTTTGGACAGGGCAGGCCCTATTCGAACTCTGAATCTCCGGTTTGTCAGGTATGACGCAAGAAGACATGTCATCACCTCACTGTATGCATTTTGACTCATTTTGTAGAGTAGGCCTTCGTGCCATACTCTGTCAAATGCCTTACTAACATGTAGAAAGTTGCAGCGGTGTACAATTTCTCGTTGTAACCTTTGGTGATTACGTCGGAATCTAATATTAGATTCCGTTAGCCTAAGTACTTGTAGTTAACAAGAGTGCCTGGGTCTAAAACCGAACTGTGCTTCTGAAATCATTTCAATTTCTTTAGACTCTGTTTGAAGTCTTTTTAAGATCACTCTTTCGTCTATTTTCCTTAGACATGATGGTAGACTTATTGGTCGATAGTTTTTTAGAAAGCTCTCGTCTTTTCCCGGTTTTCCAATCATTATTACTTCGACTTCTTTTCACCTGTCTGGAAAGTATCTCAATCGTAGTATTCCATTTATTATGTTTGCATTGTACACTATGATCTTGTTTGGTACATTTTTAATTGCCCTGTTTGTGATTTTATCAGGCCCAGCTGCTTTCTTTGGAGTTAGTATTTTGATTAGTTCTTTGATTTCTTCCGGACTTGTATGTTCTAGGCCAATTATGCCTTTTCTCCTTCCTAAGCGTCTAGCGCTTCTTGTTCTGCGTTTGTTCCATGTAGGGACGGTATGGGTTTTTTATCTTTCCTGAGTATTTTTGATATATTTCAGAATGCGGATTGATTTGGATTTAGTTCTTGGATATATTTGTCCCAGTGTTCGCTTCTGTGCTCGTATAACCTTCTTTTGACTTCCCTGTCTAGTTCTTTAGCGATTTATTTGTCTTCTTGGTTTCTTGTTCTTTGTGCTCTTTTTTCTTTCCTGTTCTTTTCTTTAATGAGATCTTTTAGCTCATTTGATATTTCTTCGAATCTACCTTTTTGCGTTATTTTATTTTCCGTTTTTGTGCTGGCATCGATGGCATTTAACATTGTTTGTTCTAGCTTTGTAATACTTTCTTCAAGTTCTTCTATAATATTGATTGTTGGAATGGCTCCGATATTTTCGCTTATTACTCTTCTGAAATTAGGCCAGTTTGTTTTCTTTATTTGGTGGGGCTGCAGTGAATTTAATTCCACTGCGCCTAGGGTCATGACGATTAGATTGTGCGTGGAATCGCCTTCATTTACTGATTGTATTTCGTGTTGTTGCCCTATGTTGTGCAAAATTGCTATGTCGATGTGTGAAGGAAGTAGTCCGTGGAAGCATGTTGGGTCTATAGGACCCGCTACTATGGTGTTATTTTTGTTTTCGAGATAGGCACAAAATCGTCTACCATTTACGTTCGTTCGTCGGTCGTACCAGTTGGGCGATCTAGCGTTCAGATCGCCAATAATTATGGTCGGTCCGTCGGAATCTAATATTAGATCTAGGTCTTCACTTAGTAGACGCCGAAACTAATTTCAGCGTCCCATTAGCCATGATGATTCGGACTATTGTCGCTTCCATGGTGACCAGGCCAAGAGGTGTGGGCACTGGATGGTGGTCTATTTGCCCTCTAACCATAATGGCCGTGCCACCTGAGCGGGATCTGCGATCTGCTCTATGGATGACATAACCAGGAATTTTTGTCTTAATTCTCTCGACTAGTCTAGTCTCTTGCAAGGCCATTGACATCAATAGCGAGTCTGTTGGTAATCTCGTAAAAGATGTTAATTTTCGAACGAATCCGGCCCGAATTCCACGATCCGATTTTTAGTTCGTCCAACTGTAATGGCATTATTCCGGTCTACACTTGCTTATCGCATCGAGGGCATGAGTAAATTTTTCGAACAAACCTGTGAAGTGGTCCGTGATTTGCTTCAATTTGTTATTCATTACTTCCATTAGTTTGTCGCGTGAGATGTTTGTGCTTCCTATAGGGGCAGCTTTTGGTTGTTCTGCTGCCTTTGTCGCTGCGGCATAACTTATGTTAGGCCGTGTGGTTGGTGCACTTAGCGCATCCTTGTATTTTGGTTGTGTCGTCATTTTATTTTTCTTTTGGGTGCTTTGGTGCACCCCCTGTAGCTGGCTGTGTGTGCTCCGTCGCAGTTCGCACACTTGGCCGAAGTTTCCCTGTCTTTTGGACAGTCTGAAGATCTGAAATAGTCTCCGCATTTTACGCATCGCGAGGCGCAGGCTGGCAATTATAGCATTGAACCACGTCTCGTCGATGTCTGATTTCATCTTCGATTTTTTACTCGAAGATAGCAGAGGTTATTAATTTTACGTGTTTTTTCGACTTTCTCTTCAGGAACCGTGATTATGTATAATGGGAGTTGTACTTTTCTCCCATCTCTTATTCCTGAGACAGTTTCGACTTTGATGATGTCTATGCCTTTGTTTTCTATTTTGGTTACGATTGTTCGCAACGTACAAAAGTCGACATTGGTTTGCAATCCTCTGATTACAAGTCGTTTATTTTTTGGTGATTCAATTAACTTTCTGTTTTCTTGCCTTACTTCGGTGAGCTGTTCAAGAAGAGCCTCAATTTGTTTATTGTGACTCTTTTGCATCTCATCCATTTTCTGGATGAGAATTTGTAGGGTTGTTTCTTCCTCCTCTTCTCTGTACTTTTTCTTATCTGTCTCAGGGCTTTGCCCTGGACTGGAGCATGGTCTTTTCCTCATGTCCTCGCTGCGGCGAGAAGCGTAGACATTGTTAGTATCAAATAATTGACGCTTGGTACGAAAATCCGCGTTTGATCTATCATCTAGGTTCGATACAACTGACTAAAGGTCGGACTCATCGTTGCTATATTCGTTGTCTTACAACGGGAGTCCATCAATAAGGGTATCCATCTCCGAGATGGTTGGAGATGCAAAAATAGAATCCGGTGCTGTATCATGAGATACATACTCCGATTCAGGATTTAAGTTGGGTTGTGGGGAGTTCACGACTTGAGCGGAATGCTCGGTGGTCTCATAGGAGACCGACGACATTTGAAATCTGTCTACTTCAACGACTGCTGTTTTTTGTTTGTCCACCCGACACGTGTCGAGTGGATTCTGGGTGCCTTCCCAGTCCCTGGCGCGGTTGTTCACTCCTATCTCCAGGAGGGTGCCTCTTGATGTTTCTCGCTCTGTAGGCGCAGGGGCCGTTGCTGTCCGACCTAGATTCAGAACTAGGCCTTACAGTGTCAACCCTGTCGACACCATACAGAGATCCCTTTTCTTTGCAAATGCTATTTATTATGGCCCTCCGAGAGAGGCCTATAAATACAACCTCTCTGCGGTTTAAGCTAATAATATAATCGCATTCACTCTTCGATTTGAATTATCTCAAGCGCTCAAGCCACTTGCGGTGTCTTACTCATCGCTAGGAGCTGACAAGCTCCGTTGACTTAGGTCTTAAAACGCGTCTGCACTGCTCGGATACTCGAACCGAACTAACTTCAGACTGCCACAGATAAAAATGCCAACATAGATGTAGAAATCCAGATCCAATTAGGAATTTAAGCAGACAAATTTGCGAATACCTACTCTCATAGCTGATATCAAAGACCATGTTATATAAGAAATGGAGGTAATAAATTTGCATGTATTTTAATTGAATTATATGAATATGGTTATGAAAATTAGTAACGAGGTTTTCTTCATTTACATGATGACATTGTGCAATCAACTGTTAAAAAAGATAAGGGTGAGCCTCCTAGAGATAGATTAATTATAGTGACGTGGCTAATGGGAATTATGAAAGAAGAAATACCTGCTATTGGGAGCCTTGAAACCATAACAAGAACGTTGACCAAGTAATTATAATTGTAAATGAATTATATCCATCACAAATTTCAGTGACCATCAAGAAACAGGCAAAGGTCCATCAAGAAAGAAAACTGTGTAGCTGTGACGTCCCTAATCCCTCAGATGTTGAAGAAGTGAGTTTTGTCTTTAGAGGTATCGTAACATATTTATATATTTTTAAAGAACTACTGCTATAAAATATAAAATGGATACTGCTCGAGACGATTATCACAGACGAAAAAAGAGTTAACTGAAAACCTTGCCCGGGAATAGAAGAAAGACAATGTGACACAAGCTTTTATTAGCTCATTTGAATCTACAGTGGCCTTGATTATTAAAAAACATACATCTACGAGGCTCTTTGTCAACTACCATTTAATGTATCAATGTTTCCAAGCACGATATTATTCTCTTCCTTGGATCAACAATACATCAGCTAGAAACATTGGCTGGACGTAAATTGTACTCTACTTTGGACTTGTATCAATTCAGTGTTACGTAATATGGACTCCGTAATATTCCTAAGACATTTCAGGGGCTTATGTAAAATGTGTTCATAGAGTTTACAGTGTTATCTTGGAAAATGTACCTGATGTATTTATACGACACGTTCGTCTTCAAGAAGATATCTTGAAGACCGTCTGAATAATTTAAAAGATGTTTTTAATTAACTTAAAGCTATCCAATTAATGTTGGTTATTTAGAAGTTCTATCCAGCCAGATAGATGGACCGACGATAAAACGCTTATTATCCCTTCAGAAGGACCTATTCAGAAGAGTGTTTTCACTGTCACAAAATAGAATCAAGGGAAGCAGCAGTACTAAGAACAATCGTGATCAATGGAAGGCAAATGGAAGCCTAGTAAGGTCAGAGACGAACAAGAGGAAGATACAATTTTACAGAGGATTCGAAAACGGAAAGAAGAAATCCGTCAACCGTCTTAGCGAGAAATATCAAACCGCTCAGTAGTTAACACGTTTTAGGCACAGTAAACTCCTTTATCATGAAATACAGCTTGCACAAATGAGTACTGGAAAATGATGATGGGCCAGAGAAAACTTAGTTGATGATTCCACTGAGCAGAATAGCGAAGTATTTCGTTAGTTTCAAGAGGCCATTAGCAAGGCACTCCGTTGTAAAGAAAACTCTTTAAAGATTTTAGGAACGTTTTTATTGTGAGGCCAGATCTGACGATGTAAAGGACTGGTGTAAGAAATGTGCTACCTGTGCTACGAGTACCTAATGGTTTTTACCGAGAATAAAATTTTTTGTGTCACAACACAATGTTGAAAGTCCATTTAAAAGAATAGCTTTGGACATTGTCGAGCCATCTGAACGTGAGACCTTCTGGTCTAGAATTTAGATGTTGACCTGGATAAAATGTAGCGGCTGAAGAATATATGAACAAATTACAAAAAAACTGAACAATATAAATGAGTTTGTTTTCACCTTCAGATCGCAAGTGACCGAAAAAAGAAATAGTAAGATACCCAAGTGGGAAAGGGATTTTTAAAGAAGAAATATAGTGTGTAGCTCTATCATTTAAAGAAGTGAAAGCGTTGTAGTCTCAAGTTGTAGCAGTTTTGTGAAGATCCATACCTTATTAAAAGGTCATTAACGATGTCATCTATCAAAAATTCATAGTTAAGAGGGTAAAACCGTTAATAGTATGTACACTAAAACCGGTTGGCACCATTCGAAGGAGACGACGACGTAGATGAAAAAGTGCAGGTAAACCAAGTCCAAGAAGTACCTGACCTCACGTTTAATAATTGCGTAATTGGACTCAACTGTACCATTAAGTAGCCTCCGGGATCAAAAGATCTAGTTCCAAACGATTATTTGATCTGAGGTCATCTAAAATTCAAAATTTATTCTGCCCAAAAATTTACAGATATTGAAGTACTAAAAATGCGAATTAATAAAGAGTGTACTACGCTAAAAAATAATGCTATGCTTTCTGGTTATGTTAGACGAGAATTTTAAAATCCATTGGGATACTTCTTAATATAAAATGGCAGATTGTCTGAACATGTGTTGTTATAGGTCTATGGTTATAAACTATCATAGATTATTTTTATTCGTTCTTTAATAAAAATGTACACGTTGTTTACTACAGTCCAGCAAGACCTCCAACAAGATAGTTGAATGACACCAAAAGCATTCAGCACAACTGGTCTCAAGATGCCCTGGAAGAAAGTGAACTACTTATGAAATACCTATCAACGGTGGAGACAAAACGGCCACTGATAATAATTATTAAACAATAGTAAAGTATTTAAAAAATTTAAATTCTCTACTTTACTCTAAAATTCATTTGTGAAATTAACATAAAGAAATAAATTAAATTATTTAGAAACAATATTATATTATATATACTATAAATTTCTGGAATAGATAAGAAATATTTATTTTGTTAAGCCATATCCTGTCTATCAGATCTTTATTTTATTACCGTACTGCGTGGAAATAAGTTCGTTAACAATGATATAATAATTCCATCTAATTCACGCTATTCCATTTAATAACATTGACGATAACGTCACTACACTAGTTTATGTCCGCTGTATAAGTTGTGATGTATATTGTAAGCAATTAAATTTAAAATTTAAAGTATTGCAGTTTTCTTGAAAGTAGTAATATTAAAAAAAGGAATTTATCACATACGTGTTTCCCGTCCTCACCCCTTTCCATCGAGCCTTCTAAGTCACGATCCGATGAGCTCTCCGGCCTCCGCCACAAAAAGAGCCACAAAATGAGCAAGTTGGAACTTAGAATTTCTTATGAAGATTTACATGGAAAATTGACCTGTTTTGCGTTCATAGCTGTACTGCCCTTTTACTTTTACGCACAACGTGTGAATTTTCCAATTTATATATGTTTCATATTTAATGGCTTTCAATTTGTTTTTTTTTTTCCATTAGGCCATTGTTTTTAAAGTTAAATAGATATATTGCGATATTAATTTATACCATTATATTAATGGAACACTTAATTAAAACAGCTAATACTTTAAACACAAAAACAATAATAGCAATCCATCGAGAGGAAAAATTAATTAAAAAGATATTCTCACTGATGGAATTGCACATCATAATAAATTCTAACCTACACGGAGTTGTCGAATGAGATGAAATTAGTAGTTGGTACCTATATCATGACGTGCAAGCGGAAATTCAAGCTAGCTTTGAATTATGCAAACAGCAATTACTGGAATAATTCAACATCAACAATAAAATTAAAATCCACGTTTCAATTAACGATAAGCTTCGGTAATGCTGTATATCCGTAAATTGAAATTGAGTCATTTAGGTGTTTGTGTGATATGTCAGCAAGTGTCATTGTTGTTAATAGCACTCTACCTTTTGGTAGTAGAAGTAGCTTTTGCAGTCGTTCCAAATGAATACTGTCTCATAGTCGTCTTTAAATTGATATTGGCAGATATTCGACTATATATATATATATATATATATATATATATATATATATATATATATATATATATATATATATATGTATATATATATATATATATATATATATATATATATATAGATATATAAATATATATATTTTCAAAGACAACTAGTTCATAGGAAGTATTTTGATATATCATTTTTGTTTCTTATTTTCACCTTTTATAACCCTAACCATAATATTATTAGATATAACTTTCTACTTAACATAATTAAATACTGCATGTAGTTGTCAAGAACAATAAATATTTCTAATCCTGATATGATAATGTTTCATTAAGAATCCTCTTTCTAAAGTCTATTTACTAGATAAAGTTTAATCGCTAATAAAATTTGCATGGACGAACAGCCTCCGCTCAACTCTCGCCATATGTCCCGTCTTTCCAACCTCACAGTTACAGTGGTGGAACTTTTACACTGCTAAAGGATTTTTAACAAAATTTAAATAGTTATTACTACTTTAAATACTAATTATATAATAACAGTCCCATTTTGTTTGCAACGTGGCTTGAGAATGTTATTGTTTCATAGTTTTCGTGGATGTCCCACTGATTATCTTCCTATTGGGAAACCGTTTCTCGCCTTCTTTACTACTCTGTTTGTTGCCATTCGGCTTGTATGATCATTACATTCTTCTCCACCTGGCAACTCTGTTTGATCTATTTTTTTTTTATTAACCGCATCAACTACTTGGAATTATTAGCGGGAGGATATAATATAGAATTAATTAAATTACCAACAGTCAGGATTTGTACAGTTGTACATTACAATTAAGTGGGTTAGTTTGTAGTACAATATTTAAGTTAAGATTAATTTCACAATATGGTGTTATTAGTAACTAAAGTAAAAACCTTTTTATATATTAATATAAGAACTCATTTTCAATTTGTTTGAAATATTAATATCGTTTCGATAATTAAAGATGCTTTTCGGATTACAATTATCTCCTAAAACATCTTTGATATTTCCACATATTGAATTTTTGTTTCTTTCAGTAATAAATTTGGGACAATCTACCAAAAGATGTGGTATGAATATTTATTATAGTTACAAAGATAGTTATAATATAACCATGATTTAGTTTGCTATGTCCTTTACGCAATCGAGTTATTTTAACGAATACCCGGCTTTCAATGTTTATTTCAAACCATGAATATGTTGTAGGCTTAATAGGGTTTAGAAATGATTTTGATTGTTGCCATTTATTTTCACATTTACTTAACACATTCTTTTTTACGAGTGATTTAAAATCCGGCACAGACACTGTATTTAATGTTATTGATGATGCACTTTGTATTGCTTCACGAGCGTAATAATCCGCTTTTTCATTGCCTTCCAAACCAGTGCGTGATGGAACCCTAATTAAACGAATTTGCTGTTTTGCCTGGTTTATAAGGTTTAATTGATATTGTATTAGATGAACGATAGGATTACTGGTATAGAGCTGTTTTATTGAATGTAATACACTAAGAGAGTCAGTAATTATCAGGGTTTTTGAGATGTTGTGGTTGTTTATATAAATTAATGCTTGTAGAATCGAGTACAGTTCTCCACAGAGAATACTGCTAGTAGGTAATAGTTTGAATTGCAATGTGGTATTTGGAGTGACGATTGCGGATCCTACACCATTAGTGGATTTGGATGCATCTGTATAGATGTGATAATGATCAGAAAAACAGGACAAATTGTTAAATGATTTTTGGATTATTAATTTGTGAGGAGTTTTAAATTTGTTGTATTTGGTAAGAGTTAGATCGCATTGTAAAGGGGGTATTGTCCATAGTGAAAATGCAGCCGTGGTCGACTTATCAAAGAAGTTTGGAAATTAAATGCTATAAGAGGATAACAACCTTCGAATTCTCTCGTAGAATGGAGGATCTGTTCTAGGTTTTTTAAAATAGTTATCTTTAAAACGGTCCCCAATTGTGTTATGAAGAGCGGAATGTGACTTTATCGATTAAATATTTAAAGCATAAGCTAACAATAGATATATTCTCCTGAATTTCAAAGGTGGTTCGCCAGTTAAACATTGTAGACTTTCAATTAGGCTGGTACAAAAAGCTTGAATGACTCTTCTTAATCCTGTATTCTGTATAGTTTCGAGCTAAGCAAGTAATGTTTTCTTGGCAGAAGCGCAAACTATTGATCCGTAATCAATATTTTATCGTATAAATGATTTGTAAATGGCTTGTAAAAGGCTTTTAAAATCTGAACCCCAATTGTTGTAACACAGAGTTCGCAATAAATTCAGACCAGTTTGGCAAATTTTCTTGAAGTACATAATGTGCATTTTCCAAGAGAGTTTGTTATCAAAAAACATACCTAAAAATTTTATATGATCAACATATTCTAAGCTGTTTCCATATATTTGTAGATTTGGATTTTTAGAATGTTGATTTTTTGAGAACAATATACATTTTGTTTTGGTAGTAGAAAATTGTACTCCCACGGCTTTGACCAATACAAGATGATTTAATGTACATTGTAGATTTTTTTGTATCGAGCGAATATTTTTTCCTTTTGCATATAATACTAAATCATCAGCATATAATCTTGCATTAACAAGTTTTGATAAATTATATAATATTGTATTTGTTGAAATCAAAAAAAGTATTAAACTGATATCAGATCCTTGTGGAGTTCCATTTTCTTGATTTTTCATAGTTGATGTAATACCATTTACATGTACTTTAAATTTCCGATTCTTTAGGAAATTACGAATAAAACAGAGCATGTGACCTTTGACTCCCCAGTGACTTAACCCGGCAACTGTGTTGTGGGGTGAAAATAACCCACGTCGTTCATTACCGCTTGTTAAAATAGTGGCAACATCGCCAGATTCGTCTGGCGCCACGAGTACCTTCCCATAATATAACAGACCTTGTATTGCATCATAAATTTCAGTATATAAATAAGATTTGAATGAGTGGTGTCGCCTTCTTTGGACTTGTGGGTGATTTTAACCCCACCACACAGTTGAAGTGCAGTATTATTTAGTTTTTGGGTAATTTTAACCCCACAACACCGGTTAATTATTAACAGGTAAGTTCTTATACTAGCACAACTTATCTCGATTTTTTTAACAGAAACATAATTTAATTGTTAGGAATATTGAAAATTGATTAGATATTCTTAATTTCAGACATATCGAAATATGTGTAGTTGGGAGAAAGAACAAGAAGCTCTCTTGAAGCTTTGGCAGGATGAATTAACTGGATCAGAGTTAGGATCAGAAAGCGAATCTGAAAATGAAAGTCAGCAGGTTAGCCTTAGTTCCAGTGAGGATGTTTTACAAAACCAACTTCAATCAGTGGAAAATTGTCAGCCTGGAACTTCTAATCAGGAAAGTCAATCATCGTCGGAAGAATCTTCTCAAGACAACAATAAGTTTGAAGATGATAAAGTAAGACAATCTAAGTTTTTTATCGGACGGGATGGGAAAACAAAATGGTCAAAGAACTGTCCTAATAAATCGGTTAGAACACGACAAGAAAATTTAATTACTTTACTTCCCGGTGTTCGAAATAATGCAAAACATTGCAAATCACCCATTTCTTGCTGGGAATTATTCATGGATAATATTATTGTAGAAGATATTGTCCAATGCACTAATAAAAAAATCAGTTTAGTCGCTCAGAATTATAATGACCAACATAAATATATCACCAAGCCTACGGACGCAGAAGAAATTCGTGCAGTTTTCGGATTACTATATCTATCAGGCGTTTATAAAGCCAATAGGTTAAATCTGGAGGATCTTTGGGCTACAGATGGAACAGGAATTGACATTTTCAGGCTAACAATGTCCCTGCAAAGATTTATATTACTTTTAAAGTGCCTACGATTCGATAATATCGAAAATAGAGACGAACGAAAAAGAGTAGATAAACTGGCAGCTATACGAGCTGTTTTTGATCGATTTGTATCCAATTGTCAACAATATTTTATTCCTAGTCAATACTTGACGATCGACGAAAAATTAGAATCTTTTCGGGGACGTTGTTCCTTTCGGCAATATATCCCCAATAAGCCGTCCAAATATGGCATTAAAATATTTGCCTTAGTGGATGCCAAAACATTCTACATTTTAAATTTAGAGGTATATGTTGGCTCACAGCCTGAGGGACCTTTTCAATTTAGTAATAGACCGTTTGATGTAGTAAACAGGCTTGTAAATCCAATTCGTGGTACTAATCGCAACATTACATTCGACAACTGGTTTACCAGCATACCGCTAATGGAACATTTGCTTAGTGAACATCGGTTAACATCTGTTGGAACTATTCGTAAAAACAAGAGGGAAATACCGACAATCTTTTTGAATTCCAAAAACAGAGCTGAAAACCACGCAATTTTCGGATTTAAAAAAGACATTTCTTTGGTGTCCTTTGTCCCGAAGAAAAATAAAATAGTGTTAGTAGCTTCTTCACTTCATCATGATACAGAATTTGACCACAAATTAAATAAACCTGAGATTATAGACTTTTATAA
Source organism: Diabrotica balteata (assembly GCA_918026665.1). NCBI lineage: Eukaryota > Metazoa > Arthropoda > Insecta > Coleoptera > Chrysomelidae > Diabrotica > Diabrotica balteata. The sequence continues at coordinate 103,531,944 of OU898277.1, forward strand.
TCACACAAAAGGTGGAGTGGATATGGTTGACGAAATGTCTGCGTTATATAATGTGTCTCGTAATAGCAAGCGATGGCCACTAACAATTTTTTTTTCGCTGCTTAATAATGCAGGAATAAATAGTTATGTTATTTATCAACATAACAAGCCAAATGAAAAACTAAAACGCAGATTTTTTTTAAAACAACTTGGTTTGGCACTAATTAAACCATATATTGAAAAAAGAGGTAATAATCAAAGAATACCATCAGACATAAGAGCGAAACTAAAAAGAAATGACAGCGGAGAGGACTCTCAAGGACCTTCAAACAAGAAACAACGAACAACATCCAGATGTGGAGTGTGTCCCCGTGGAAAGGACAGAAAGTGCCAAAAGAAATGTGTAAAATGTGACATTTTTCTTTGTCTTGAACATTGTGTATATTTTTGTTCTAAATGTGCAAATAATTGTTAATTATGCTTTTTAAACAAAAGATCATAGTTACTTTTTATAGAATTTGTAGTTTTTTTTTATTCTATATCTCTAATAAAAATTTTATTAACAAAAATTGTGGTAGTGGTTTAAATATCAACTAAATTTTAGTATATTTTTTGAATCGTTGAATTATTAACGAAAATTTTTAAAATGATTTAACTTTGAAAAAGATTATATAACAATATAACCATGATTTAAAATCTTAAGGTTGCATGTAAAAATAAAATATTTTCTCAATTTTATAAATAAAAAAAAAATGGGGTGATAATTACCCCAACACACAGCTCCTGTTAGAAAATTTCACCACACAGTCGCCGGGTTAATCTGTTTAATATATCATACCTCCAAGCCATATCGAAAGCTTTAGTTATATCAACAAATACCGCAAGACATTCCTGTTTCATAGCAAAACTTTCGTGTATTTCTGACTCTAAATCTACTAAATTATCCATAGTAGACCTGTTTCTTCGAAATCCACTTTGTTCGTTAATTATTAAGTTATTTTCCTCTAGAAACCACAACAACCTTTTGTTTACCATTTTTTCTAATATTTTGCATATGGTGTTAGTAAAGGAAATTGGTATATATGATTAAGGGTCAGTTCGTGTTTTGTTTGCTTTTAATAAAGGTATTACTATTGCCTCCGCCCATTTCAATGTAAATTCATGACTATACCAAATTTTGTTGTAGAGGTCAAGGAAGAACAGCTTTGCATTGTCAGGTAGATTTTGAAGAAAACTTACCGGAATATCATCTTGTCCTGATGCCGACTTTTTGGTGGTACTTAAGGAATTATTTAGTTCTTCTATTGTAAATGGTTTGTTGAGGGGGTTATCTTTTATGCCAATAAAATCAATTATTTGTTGTTTTTCATAATTAATTAGCCTATATTTGTCCACTGCTGAACGTAGGTTTCCCGTAAAATGTTCCATCTATTTCTATTTTGAGCTTCTTGCATCCAGTATGTGGTGATGCGCTTGATAATATCCGTCCATCTATTCGGTGGTCGTCCTCTACTTCGATATGCATCTTGCCTTGGTCGCCATTCCAGAATCTTTCTGGTCCATCTATTATCCGTTAATCTGGCAACATATCCGGCTCAAGCCCATTTAGCCATTTTGTTGTTTTGTAGGTATCTTAATGTTTAAAAAGTCTTTCGAATAGTTGTTGTTACTAGTGTTAATTTCGAATTGCTTATTAAATAACTCTGCTATTTCTACGTCAGATGAGAATATTGCCTTGTTTCCATCCAAGAACGGAAGTTTTTTATAACTATTGCCTCCAGATATTTTTCTAACCTTTCCCCATATAGTACCTATAGGCATAGAATTATTAATACTAGACAGAAATTCTTGACAAGATTTTTTTCTACTTGTTTTTGTAACATATCTAGCTTGGGCCCGTAATTTCTTATATTCGATGATCTGTTTTCTACAATTTTGCAACGCTTCATTTGGTTAAAAGAATTTTTATATTGTTTAATAACTCGGCTATAATCTGCATTCCACCATGGAAGGGAAGTTCTTTTCAAAATTTTTGTTTTGCCTACATAAATGTTAGCAGTGGTATATAATAGTGATATAAATGAAATATTTCATCGATAGATTGGTCTTTTGTAGTTTCTTCTAATGTTTGGTAATAGCGTTGAATATAGGTTTTAAATGAAAACCAATCAGCTTTTTTTAAGTTCCATTCTGGAATCGGGGATTTATTGATCTTGCTGTCATTAATTGTCATATAAATTTTAATGGTATAATGATCGGTACCATACAAAAACCGTATTACATCCAATGAAAGCTTTGGTGATAATGCAGGATCGCAAATTGATAAATCAATGGCTAATGAGGAACCCACGTGAATATTGTATCGGGTTGGTTGACCGTCGTTTAGCAGGTTTAAGTTTTTAGAAATTATCTAGTTTTCCAAGATTTTTCCTTTAGAGTTTACTCCTAGAGCTCCCCACATTGGACTATAGCTATTGAAATTACCTATAATTATTCTCGGAGTTGGAATTTGATCCAATAAATCTGTAAGATCTGTTACTGTTATTGATTGGTTTGGAGTAATACATATATTGCAAATACATATTTTTTGGAAAAATAGAACTGTTGCTGCTACTCTTTCTAGATCACTCTTAATTTCCACAATTTTTGATTCGTAATTTTGGTTTATATACATAGCGACTCCTCCACTAGCTATAGTTGCATCGCTCTCTCTTGTATACATATAATAGATGGTAGGATTTCTGAACGTAAGTGTTACATTTCGTAGTGAGTATAAAACCGGTTTATATTCCACTGTCGTATACAATCCATTTTTATTATTGTTATATATTTTTATCTATCAGAGTCCTCTAGAATCAGTTTTATGGCAGCTGGATTCATGTCAAGTTGTTTCATTATCTTTTTTCGTATTCTGGTACTTCTGTTTTTTATGACTCATCCTTATAGTATGGGTGCATTTTTGACAATGTTTTTAAAAAGTAGTGAATATCTTCGGTGTATGTTTTCACTAGACTGACAAGGTCTTTGTGCTTATATGAGTTTCTTCTTTAAAAACAGTTTTTACTGGCTCTACTAACTGTTCTACTTCATTATAAGTTTTTGGTCTTTTGATAGGTTTTGCCTTTAAAGTGACAAAAGGCTCTGCGAATACTTCAGCGGCGAGGGGTGTATTTGCATCGGAAAAGTTTCGTTTAGCACTTGTGATATCGGTTTCCATTGGTTTTTGGGATGTTTTCTCCTGTTTTTCTTTATTTGAATCATTTTTGTTCAGATTTTCAGGTATACTTTTTCCAAAGTCAATTTTCCAAGTGGCGGCTTTTGAGCTTCTTTGATGCAAATGCCGACCATTGGCGTGGAAATTAAGAAAAGGGATCAGTTCATCAAACGCATATTTCAAGAAAAATCATAATTTTTATTAATTTTTACATAATTATATTCAGGAAAATTTTTTTTACAGAACAATTTTTTAAACAAATTCAAAATATCACCTTTTGTGCTCCAAAAAATATTTTTTAGGTTTTTGGGTGACTCTAAATAAGATCTATGTCATTTTTCTCAAAAGTTAATAGTTTTGGAGATATAGGCGATTTAAAATCCGAAAAATGCGATACCTAATATGCATTTTCGAGGCTTGAAAAATATGTAAATGAGTATTTTTGAGATTCAAGAGTATTTAAACTAAAGTCTCGACATTGATTTTGGTGAGAAATTGGGGTAATATTTTCCGTAGCAGAAAAAGGAGATCTTTTGAATTTGAATTGTTTCCGGCAAAAATGTCCGGCACCCTTCAACCTTCGATTTGTTTAAACGCGGTATTTTTGAATAGGAATCTTCAAAGGACAGAATCAGTTTTTTTTTTCAAATGTGAGCGGGCTCACAACATCTAATAAATAACAAATTAATTCTTTCAAATTAAAGCTTGTTAATTTTAGTGATTTATAAGAATATTGGACTTATTATTTAGTTTTTACATAAACCATAATATTTTTTTACAATTATCTGTAAATAATGGTTCATTCTGTCAGAAAATTTTAAAAGATTGTCTATCCAGCAAGGACAGAAAATCTCAAAATATTGTCTGTCCAGCAAGGACCACGAGGAGGTATGAGCCTTCCTTGCCAGGAAAGGAAAGGGTTAGGTATGTTAGTAAGAATATAAAGTTAGTTTTTTTTTCATTTTGTTTTTATTATTTTTTTTTTTTTTGTTTTTATATTTTTTTTTGTTTTTTGTTTTTTTTTGTTCTGACTCTATACAGTGTGTCGCATTTAAGATGAAGATACCCCTATATTTCGGCTATTAGAATAAATACCAATTTGAAATTTTGCACAGTCATACAGGTTGTCAATTCACATTTTTTAAGATAATCAACTGAAATTTAATTTTTAAACACGGCCTACTGTTAATGCACAAACAGGGTGAATCTTCAATATTTTGCTTCGAGTTAGAGATATCGGAAAAAGTTATTTGGAAAAGATGTTCCAAATATTATTATAACCCCACATAACAAAGTTTTATGTCAAAATTCGCACTTTTACTTTTTTCAATAATTGAAGAGCTTATTTCCAGTGTCTTAAATCCAAAATTTCGATTTTTTTAATTTTCTTTTTTTAAACTTTATAGATTTCTTCAAGTCTAAAATAAAGTTATATGTACCAAAACAACTTCTTATTTGCCATTTAAAAGTGCATATGAAAATTGTAAAATTGTATAATTTGTATGTTAAATTTGTATGAAAATCTGTAATTTCATGGATTTCATTATATGGATTTAAGACACTTTGGAAATAAGCTCTTCAATTGTAGTCAGGATTCTAAAACGGACAGTTGGCTGTCCCGAGATGCATCTTTAGACAGCCAATTGTAGATTTAGGATCGAGATTACAAATAATACTGAAAAACTAAAATTGCGAATTTTGTCATGAATTTTGGAATGTGCGGTTACAATAAGTGGAATAACTTTTCCAAATAAGTTTTTCCGATTTCTCTAACGCGAAGCAAAATATCGAAAATTTACCCTGTTTGTGGATTCGCAGTAAGCCGCGTTTAAAATTTAAATTTCAGATAACTAACTATCTTAAAAATATGTGCACTATCAACATGTATGACTGCAAAATTTCTAATCTGTATGTATTTTGATAGCTGATATATAGAGGTGTCTTCATCTTAAATGCGACACACTGTATAATAATGAATACTAGTGTTCAAGATGCATCGCGATAGCTGTAAAGAAATTAATTAGAAGGACTAAAAAGAATCGTCAGAGTCTTCTGAAGTCGAATCGTTCCCAGGTTGTATAACTATTGGTGCTATTGCCGGTAAAACAGGATATTCATTTTCTATTTTTACAACATGAGCTTCGCAACTTTTCCACACATCGCTATTAATGCCACTAATTACTTCTCGAATATTCTCAATGGCCACTGCGCTTAATGTTGGTGACTGATTATATTTTCGCAATCGTTTTTTTACGGTACCCCAAACCATTTCAATTGGATTAAAAATGCAATAGTATGGAGGTAATCGCAAAAGAGTATGGCCGTGCCTGCTGCAAATGGTGTCAATAACGTATTCGTTTTTGAAATTCCGACTTTTGATCATTCTAATTAATTCTTTTTTTACTGGAATCTTTTTAGGAACAGTGATATTTTTAAGTTCCATAAATTTTAAAATTTCGTCCTTTTTCGTGTTATTATTAGGTATTTTATTTAATATGCGGGAATGATACGACGCATTATCCATAACAATCACTGAATTCGGCGGAATATTGGGCAAGAGTTGTTCAACAAACCACTTTTCAAATAAATCGGCTGTCATATCTTCGTGATAATCGGCAGAAGACTTTGTTATATTTTTGGCCGACAATAGCAATGCATTAGATACAAAACCATCTTTGCTTCCGGCATGAAGAATAATAACACGTTTTCCTCGTGAACAGGGTGTATTTAATGCACACTTGTTTGTGTTGTCAACCCAGCCGTACTTGACAACATCATGCGTATCGAACCAGGTTTCATCTAAATAGATTATGTTTCTGTTTGAATTACGATACTGTTTTATTTTACTCAAATACTCTCGTCGAAGTTCAACAATACGCCGAGATTCCATTATTACCATTCGATTATCTAATTTCTTATATTTAAATCCACAACTTATCAAAATCTCGCGCAGTGTTTCCAAAGATGTATAATTATATTCAGGGAAATCTCTCAATTTTTCACGAATCAGTTCTAAAGTAGGCACTCTATTTTCTTTGTAAAAATTGTAAACTGTTCGCTGAATAACGTCTTTTGCAGCAGTGTCAATCCTACCCAATTTTTTATTTGGTCGCTTTCGTTTTAAGGAATGATCTGTAACAATGCCTAATTTAATAATTGTATATATCGTCTTATACCCGATTTTTGTTAATACATGAATTCTCGAAACAATTGCATTATCAGCCATCAAAATATTTTCTTTTTTCAAACACTCATACATATTTAAAACTATTCTTTGGGATTGTACGTGCAAATCTTTATTTTTTAATTCGGGGCTGTCATTAACATAATTGTCATTATCTATTGATAACACAGAAGTTGATGCATCTTGATCATTCGTATCAAATGGTCTCCAAAATGCCATCCTAGAAAAATATAATATTACTTACCTTATTATCCGCCTCTGATAGCTGCTTGCAAAATGAACTATTTAGGGTGTCATATAGCCAGACAAACAGGTGTTCCATCAAGATTTATTGCGATGCGCTTCGCTGTTGCCAAGTTTAAAATTATTGAATGTAACTTTAATACCATAATTAATATATCTGCAATTTTTCATGTTTCCAGGTAAGGTATAAAATCAATAAAATTTGGAAAAAAATAATACAATTCTTGAAACCGTTTTTCAGAACTTGGATTCTTAAAAGTTGTCTGATTTCTTAAAAGTCGATCATTATATCTATAAGAGTATTACCGCTAAATTCACCAACATGGCAACGTCGATATAGACCGAACATCGAAATCACCTCGAAATTCTGTCCAGACTACAATGTTGCCGATATTCGAAAATTACTTAGAGTATAAGTTATATATACAAAGTTCACAGTTGCTTTAATTCATTAGTGAAGAGTCCATGGAAATATTAGTACCTAGTTAATTAATTTATATAGATATATTTTTTGAGAATATGTTCATATTATTTTTTAAGAGTGTCGTTCGTTGACTAGCAATTGAATAATAACGAATAGAGAATAGAGAATATTTTTTAAATATAACCTTAGGAATTTTAGGAAATATGTCTGACAACCTTGATTTGAAAGGCGGTCTCTTTGAAATCAGAGTGAGGCATATTTATGTTGGAAAATTATTAGTGGATGTACTATAATTTTGTCGTTTTTTTTTTATAAAATAGTCACTGCAGAAGGTGTTTCAGGAGTTGTAGTGATATTCTGAGGTAAGGTCGTATTGGGAGAATTTGGGCAGTTATTAGCGAAATGGCCCTTTAGATTACAAGAAGTGCATTCTTGACTTTCATGTGATATAAAGATACGATGACTTGTATTATTGTGTGTCACAACTACAGAATCAGGAACGATGGTGCAGAGTGGAGATATATACACTTGACGACGAAAACTTAAGATATGCTTGTATGCTGGATTAGATTAACCTATTCGTAAGAAGCTCAGAGATGAAGTTAGTGTACAGCCAAGTTGTTTTAATTCATGTTCGAGGATTTCATGTGGAATAGAGGGGTAGACATTTGATAATAGTGATCGTTGACTGGGTATTATTAATGGACGAGTTTAAACTTCTTCTCCATTTACTGCGATTATTCCTCAATGGTTTTTCATGAATTCATCTACGATAGTTTTGCTTGATAAAATCAGACATAACAGACATATTCGGTTGTTGGATATTCTTGAACAGAATAAGATATTCTTTGGATTAACATTATTTCCAATGGCTAAGAGATATTCTTCTAGTTTAAAACCATTTAAGGAATTAAAACAATAGCTTGTTCTTGTGATGGAAAAGCGGTAAAATGGTTGTACATTTTTTTGTATAATGTAATATAGGTTTTTTTATTAACTTAGTGGATGGGATCGGTAAAAATCAAAGGTTGAATTTCTGATAGAGTGGTCAGGATGAGATCTTGCTGGAAAAATATGTAGGTATGTATTTACAAATTAAGCAGACAGTTTCTAAAATATATAAAGAGGCAATTATTAAAATCCTGCGATTTCTAAAGTGATTTCGGCACTGTGCTGTTCTTTTGAGGCCAAACAGATACCCTTTTGTTTTCTTTTGTAATTTAAAAATATCACCAGACTACGCAGCTGCACTGGAACCCCAAAAAGAAGACCATATGTAAGACGAGACTCGCACAAAGAAAAATATGTTATTTTGGAAGATGCTAAATTAATTTCCTTCAAAACAGATCTTACTTCATAGCATGCTGAGGCTAGTTTCTTACTTGACAAATCAATATAAAGGATCATTTTACGTTATTGTCTATACAAATATCAGGAAATTTTTCTTGACAATATTTATCTGGCTGTTATTAAGCAGAAATAGTTAAAGGGCTCGATCATAGAATTATGGTACTGTCATATCCAACTTGAAAGGAATTAAATTAGAATCGGGCCAGGTTTTTATTGTAACTAGATCAGAAATTATAGTTGCATAACGAGTTGCATGGTGGCCTATAGTGGCTTTAGGTGATAGTGGTATTATGAGAAGAAGGAATTTTTTTTTAATTATTGATGTAATAGGGTAACAAATAATTTTATATTAGAGTCAAAAATAATTTTTTTACTAAAATTATGATTTAATAGGTTATTGTCACTGGACAGTCCTCTGCAAGTCTCTTTTAATCTAATTAAACAATTTACTTATTGTAATCCTTATTAGAGATTGCAAATAAATGGGATGTTCAAAAGAAATATTGATCACATTTTTAAAGAAAAGGAAAGTAAATCTTCCAACACTGAATCTTATGTTTCTCCATATACAATGCTGTTGTGACTAGAGTTAGTATAACTTGCTCTAACCAGTTGTTTTCTATTGCCCAAGTAAGATTGGAACGAATATAAACCCACCTTGAATTCAGTAGAAATTTAGTTTCCTTATGAAATTGACGTAGATGACGTAGACTTGAATGTAATTTATATAACTAAAAGCTTTGGCGTAGTCACAAAAAAACAGTGGTATTGTAAGCATTATTGTTTAATGCTTGGTAAACCTCATGTAGTACAAAAAAATATTATACCGGGTATATTTATTAGATAAAAGCCAAACCATTTTTAACAAAAAAAGAACATAAGTCGGGCTTTTATAAGTTTCCTAATATTTTGGATAATACCGGTAGTAAGATAATTATATATTTTACCAACCTTATGAACAGTAATAATATTGGCTGTCGTTAGGCACTCTAGATATGTACCTTTTTTAAAGAAATTATTTCTTAGTGAGAACTGTCTACACATTTTTTGATAGATTTGAATTATTTCTATAATACTAGGAGGTATCTCTATTATACTAATAGCAAAATACTGATGTTCTTTATATTTCCTGATCCACCGGGACCAGAAAACATAAAAATTGAACTGCTGAAATATTAAGATGTAAGGATTTTGTTATTCATTCGACTGTTATTTAATAAAACCATAGCAGAATAAGAGATTTTAGAGGACTGGAATCCGTTATACATGTCCTTTATTTTTAGAAACAAGATGTCACCAAATAACTATCAAGCTATCAGTCAAATATCTTCAATAGCAAAAATCTTTTTCACAGTAATAAAACAAAAAATTTAATAACAAAAAAAATATGATAGCGTGCCCAGGAAATATCACGCAATATGGCAAGCAATATGAAAAATGCACATTAGAAAGAAATGGGTGAATATAACACAAACAATTTATATAAAACAGAGGTGCAAATAAAGTTAGACAATGAAAAACCAGAAAAAATCACAGCAACAAAAGTTCTCAAGCAACGATGGTTATAAATGATGGAAATAATGGTAAAGATACATTTTAAAATTTTAAAGAACAGAGGAAGAGAGAATGAGAACAGAATGGAAGTATAATGCTCAATTACAAAAAAGTTAAACAACAGAGCCCTGGAGTTGTTCGGGCAGGTATAAAGAATGAGCACAGATGGCCGAAAAGGATATTGGACTGGGACCTGGCACGAAGTAGGCGGAGAGGAAGATAGATAGAGACCTGAGAGAGAAGTGACTGGGAAAACAGTGTGCTGTTGATGATGAAAACGGCGGATTCGTAATGGGAAAAACCTGAAGAAATGCCAATAATAACAATTAAAAAAAAACACACGATAGCAATAACCAAATGTCATCTAACTGAGCCGATTTTCGAGGGTTCACTGCTTAATTTTTTGGATTATTACCAAATATTTCAGTCGAGTGCAAGATTTTTCATGACGTTTATGTTAAACGTTAACGTTTATGTTAAAGTAGTACGAAAATTATATAGTTACATATAAAGTAAATTATTCTGGATACTCGCAATAAAATATTTAATTTTAAAAGCACCCCGTACACATTTTATTAAATATAACCTAAGATCAAAAAGCGGCTAAACAGAAACCCTTTGGCTGAAACGAAGTTTCCGGCACTGAAGTGTGAAAGTATTGCAGTGATAACAGAAGAGAAAATGCCTTGACCATGTACGTTGTTATTTTAAATCACCTGAACGTGATATTATCGGGTGCTGGGCCCGTGTAGGAGAACGCACTCTCAGCCCATTACTGGCTAATGTTCGGCAATTAATTCGGGCACTTCACCACTAAATCTGAAATATGGCTCATTGTACAGCATCCGCACTTCGGCAGGGGAAGCTTTAGGGCCGTTTTATGGGGGAGAGAGTGCTTTCACGGTGGACTTCACTCATTAAAGCTCACATTTTTCCCCGATTTGCTTTCTATAAAAAAAGCTAAATATTGAGATAAAGTACAAATATAAAGCATAAAGTTATAAAAGTCAACGAAATAAGTACGTAGAATATAATATAAGTATATTTACATAATATTTTTTTATGAGCACGCGTTCAGTATTAAAGAATTTGCACTTTTCAAAATTTTTACTTGTGTAAAACATATATTTTTCTTATTATAAATTGTAAATATATACATTTATAAATATGAAATATATATTAAGTTGTAGTTAAACCAAAAAAGTAATAAAAATAATACATATTTATATAAATTTATCTGTTTGACAAACGAGATCATTAAAGTCCTCTTGGCATTTTTAAGTTTTCGTATTTCGGTGCCTACTACTGCGTAACAAAAAACCCCGATAACGACAAATCACAGTTAACCAGAGTCACAAGCCTTCTCCTTCCACTCCACATATTTCACGATTCTCTCCATGTTAAAAATGTAAGTACCCGAAACTTGGCCAAAGTTCGACCTACTTCAGATAAGACTGTTCGGGCTTTTGGGGAAAATTCGATCTTTCAGCCTTATCACGGCCCAAGGCGACACTTGAGAAATAAAAAGGAAAAATTGCTTTGGAAATATTCGGTCGTTTCCACTCTACGTTCAGGTTAATAATCGAAGAGGATCATAAATTGTTGGATGTATAGAGGACGATAATTGCCGAATATAGAAAATAAAAACCGGGATCAAGCTAGGATATTTATTGGAAAGGGGTCAACGTGGCAAATAATTTTTGGAATAAGAATGTGTGTTTAGATAAATCTTTATTATACAAGCAACACTGGACATAAAATATAATATACAATATTTGTGTTTCTAAAATAAATGAAACTTTTTTAAAGCACACATGTATCAAATTAAAATTCTTATTATTTAATATTAACTAGATGAGACTGCTGCGTTTTCTTAAGTTTTTTATTTATAAGATGTTGTTATAAATGACAGTCACTTTAATTTTGTGATATAAATCAGAGTGACATCTTGCGATATGTTTGAGTATTAGATATATACAGTGAGAAACGAATTTATTGTCGAATTAAACATAGACTACATATTAATGATAATAAAAGTTGACGTTGTTGATATAATTTCAATCTAAACAAGAAATTCTCCAAGACATCGATAAATAAATTATACAATTAAAGATCTCAAAAAAATCTTTTTGATAAACTTGCACCAACCTGCAAAGAATAGGACCGAATAAGACGGTAAGTAAGACATGGAAAATTTAGTGTGTGAAATCCAAGGGTCAAATTTTTTGAAAAGATGAAGTGTCATTACAATCAATTGTGGCACAATATTATATAAACATAGTATATAAAAATAATTATCGTAGACAAAGCAAATAATAATCTATTCCACATAAACTAAGTGGCGAATTTTGTATAGTGCGAAGTGGTAGACAAATTTGTATACTTGAGCTCCCTAACAATCAACAATGGCGATTTCTCTTTAGAAATCAAGCATAGACTAGCAGTGGTACGAAACGCAATAGCTAAATTAATTACTATATGTAAAAACCAGAAAATAATAAAGAATAATAAGCTTAGGTTGGTCAATGCCCTTATTTTATTTATTTATTCACACGCAACCAAAATATGAACTCTCAAATAATTAAAAGGAGTAAGATTAAAGACGTCGAAATGTGAGCATACAAAAAAGTTCTACGTGTCCTCGTCAGAAAGAACCTGTCAATTCTGGATGAGCTTTATATAAAGTAGGGTATTAAAAAAGTAAACCAAGCATACTTAAATTACTAGCTAAAATAATAGGGGCTATGGACCTATTGGGAGTAGAAGAAAAGGCAAAAGCCCTAAGACCAAATGATTACTCTGGTGGGCAAATCCCTACATTAAACCGTAATATTGGCACAAAATCGCAAAGAACAAGGAAGTGATATATCGTGGCCTAAGAACCAGATGATTCTAAGTGACAATTTCTCTTAAAATGAGATATATTGTCTACAAATTCTAATTAGTACTTCGAAAGCAATGGGTCAGAATACGTACCGAAAAATAAAATTTCAAGAGGTATTTTACTAAATGTTCTCTGCTTTAATTTTCTAACATTTTATTGTAGAAAATCAGCATTTATTAAATGATAGCAATATTAACATAATATGCAGGTATTGGAAGGAAATTCAATACAACGTATTAAAGAAAGGTAAATTTAAGTTAAATTTATGTAACGTAGAATTATATGTTAGTTGTTTGTATAAACATATTTAAAATTAAAGAAAGTTCAGGGTCTTCTCAAACCAATAATATCGTTCTAGCTTCGAAAATAGTAGATTATTCATCCAGTGATACAAGCAGTAGTTAAAAAATTCAAAAGGACGAAAAAATGTTAAAGAGAAAAAGAAAAAAAAATTCTAGAGCTTAAAAAAACATGAGAAAAAATATATCAACGAGGAGAGGCCTATCTAAATAACAGAAAATGCCTAATTCCTGCCTAACAAATTAATGAAAAAAAGTATTGTAAAAACATTTGTAGATACCTGCGCGCAAATAAGTTTAAAAATTATCTGAGAAAGAATATAAAGAACTCTTACCATTCTCTAGATTAAAATGGAAAGTACCATAACCTATTGAACAACACAAAACGCACTTTAGTGTAACGTAAAAAATCTGCTGGGATGAATTACAATAGACCTTTTTCGTTTGAATATTTTTTTGAGAAAAACACCGAAAAATAAGTGTATGCAAAATGTTGTAAACAGGTTTTTCTGACAACACTGTGCATTAGTCAAAAACCAGTATACAATGTTTATTTAAAGAAAGATGATACTGGAACTGGAAATCAAAAATGGTACAAACTCAAATAAGAGCTACTTAGGTTCCTCTCCTAATTTATAAAAATGTATGAGTTATATTGCAAAAAGTGTGAGGACGAAGCAAAAAAATACACCGCAAAAATTATCTTTATATAGGCATATATCTAATTTTGAAAACAATAGGAATCCTAAGATTTCCTAAATGGCGAAACTGAATTCACATATTTATCACTGTGCTTATTGAAAATTGCAAAGCAGCCATGTTGATGAATTAGTCGGCAAGGAAATCTAAAATATGCATTTTAAATGCCGTTTATCATGGTCAAAATTCGTAGTGAATTTAGTTTCTGGTACTACAAACAAAGTAAAGAAAACAAAAAACGTAATGACATAATGACGGTATTAGATTTTAGTTTCGATGCAGGGCCACAGCAAGCTGCTTATACGTATTTCGTCCTCTTTAGGTCTCATCAGAACGGCATATGCTGTTGCTCTAAGACCAGCATATGCTACAGAGCAACAGCATATGCCGTTTTGATGAGACCAAAGGAGGTCAAAATACGTATAAGTGGCTTGCTGTGGCCCTGCATTGAAATATTAAAATCTAATAACGTCATTATGGTTTAATTTTAAGTTTAATTTTAGTTCCTACAGCCAAAGAGCGGCAGATGTAAAATGTGCAAAAAATACAGAGTCCCGGAAAAGAAGAGCAGATTAAATCCGAATGATGAACAAATATTTAAGTTAGTTATTTAAAACAAAGAAATAATGAGAAAAAACGTGCAGCTGATAAGATCAAATGTAACAAAAGTTATGTTACAGTATGCTTTGATTTACAAAATGTTATTAATTTAACGAAGTCAGATGTTTCTATGCTATTTTATAAACAGACATGAATGTTTATATTCTCACTGCTCAAAATTTCCTTGACAAAGCTTGCTTTTTTGCTATCTGGTCGAAAACTATCTACAAAATGTGTAGTAATGAGATTCCCAGCGCATTCATACAGATTTTGCAGATGGTGGTATCTATCTAATATGCTGTAAATAATATGCTGGAGTGATAGCTGTGTTCCTTAAAATAGGAATTCACATATATATATATATATATATATATATATATATATATATATATATATATATATATATTGTGACAGCTGACCTTCTACAGAGATATCCAAAATTAAAGACGATAACAATGAAATATTATTTACCTGGATACTTTTGTATCCACTAAATTGACAACCTTCATTCACTAATTGCAAAGTGTTTGAGTGTACAAGAGGTGTTGTCACCCATGTCTTTCTTGAGGTTGCTGAAAAAAGTAAATAGGAGACATCCATTTAATCTTAAAAGGATGCAGTTAAAATATGTCAAGGATTTAAAAAATCGCAAAACTGTACCACTACAGTAAAATTTTATATTCGAAAATGTGTCAGCTAAGATTCACCCAGGGTGAACAGCTACTGGTGAAATATCAAATAAATGCACACAATCCGAGTTTGCCAAAGCCACAATTATGAAGAAAAGAGGACGAAATTTGGAAGACGTACCTACAGTATGTCCTTGTAATAAAAAAGAAAATTTAAAGTATTTAGTTTTCCTTTCCCTATATGTCCCTCCAAGACCAGCAATATTAAAAAGGAAAATTAAATCACAGTTTGTTATTGTTTTTGGTTAGCCAAGTTAAAAGATTAAGGTTAAATTTGCTCTTTTGTTAAATTTTTAAAAGCATTTGTATATGTTGAGTATTAGAACTGTTGAAATGCTCTAATGGCGACTGGTAATTAATATCAAATTATTGTTTTTTTAATTATATTTAATAATTATCTTTGATAATAATAATTATTACTATAAATGTGTTGTGTTCTAACAACATTGGCTGTCAATTTTACTTTAAAATAGACACGTGCTTATAACTTCAAATAATTGCCAGGCGGCTGTTTTCCAAGCTTTATTTGTAACAATTTAATTTGCCTACCACATTACTGGTCAGTTGTAACAACACAAACAGCTTACCACATAGCTGGGAGGCAGTTGTAAGACTACTACTGGAGGGGCTGGAGATAGGATAAGCAAATAAACTAAAACGTTTGCAAATGGCTAGTTGTGTTTCGGTTGGAGAGTTGGGTCATGAATAAAGTTTCTTTATTTGATAAACTGGGCAATTAATTCCTAAAAAAAATATATCCAAAATATCTAATCAGAATAAATATCAAACCAAATAGCAATTTTTGTTATTAAAAACAGGCTAAAACTGTTTATATTTTTAATCTCAGTGACGCAAAAAGATTTAGAATACTTTTTTGTGTTTTAATATATACGAGGTAAAGCATAAACACTATAGATACACAGTTCTCGATTTGTCTCCAAAACTATAAATGCAGCCTGGTGGCCAATACCTCTAATGGATTTCTTTTGGATAGTAAAACGCTTTTTCTCTTCCGGCACTTCAAATGATAGCCACGTTATTGACTTTCACACAGGACTCCTAAAAGTCGCATTACATTTTCGTATAGATATCTATTTCCATCCCAATCATCTTTTACTAACACTTAACAGGTACGAACTAGGACTATATTGTTGTTTTTTGACCAGCCGACACTAAAAAGCCGATTCGGCCTATAATGAATTGAAGATCTTTTACATTTTAGTTATTATCTTTGTTTTGTCCATATATTCTAATATTGTTGATGTTTTTCCTTCTAATTTAAACTTCACATTGGCCTTCATTCCTTAGTACACGCTTATTTAAGTTGGAGACAATACAAAATCTAGCTTTGACTATTTTTTGATTGAAAATTTTTATTTGACTCTTCTTAAATTAATTTTTTTTAATCTTAATCGGCGTCTACCAAAACAGAGGCTATTCGTTTCCAATCTAAATTTTGTACAACCCTTAGATCCCTATCGCCTAATCTTTTTATAAAAATCTTCAAACCTATTGCAGGGACTCTGACAAGGTCTACAGTATACAAAATAGACGTAAATTGTTTTCAGTAGTTACTGTTATCGGAGTAATGTTAACATCGATAAAGAATCTTCGCCCGTTTCCAATCCATTTTTGAAATATATTGTGTTTTTTCTGTGTGGCATCCATTCAGTGTTTGTTTTTGTTTATTGTTTTCCATTAACTATTTTGCGTTTGAACTTTGATGGTATACAAGGCAAATATCGAACACAGTAATTAAATAAATCTTGCCCAAGTACTTTCGATCAATAGATCATTCTCAGGGGCAATTCGTCAGTTGTGGCCTATCCAACATGAGCAGAATGTCATACATGTAAATATGGACATAACAATAGGTACAATACACAAAGACAAACAAACACTTTAAAATTTTTAAAAATGGAGAATCTACATGTTATATAGAAGCCGGAGACAGAAACTATATAACATATAACATATATACAACATATATATATATATATATATATATATATATATATATATATACATATATATATATATATATATATATATATATATATATATATTATTGTGATATTTAAAGTCTTAGTGCGCCAAGCAACTAATTAGCTAATTAATTAATTAATTAATTAAAATTATTTAAATGATATGACTATGATTATATCACATTTTTTAATTCTCTTATCTCAGGGTTATATTCTTGCTTCAATATCTATGCTATTACATGTGAAAAGTAAGGTCCAAAGAATACCGGAATAATAAAAAAAACATATAGGATCTAACATTGTATATTGAAATAAAATAATGAAATAAAATTCACACTCAAATGTTGTCAATAAACAATATCTCATATAATGATTCTCAAAATTTTGTTCTACGTACGTGAACCTTTAAAATTAATGGCACAAACAATATTAGTTAAAATCTGAAAATCCCAATTATTATTCTAAATCTCCTAATCAAAATATTTATATCTTTTCCAAAGTAATTGTAAAAATTGTGTTATCAATGAAAGAAAAACTGTAGAAATACAAAACTATCTCTCTATGATGATGACTGGTCCAAATCCTTGTTCCTTGTAACCTACACTATCTACTCTTAGCAGCTTCCTAGGTAATCAGCAATCTTACAACAAATTGTTGCAAGTTTATCGTCCTTAATGATCTCCTTCAAATGCACGAATCGTTCAAATTATGCTAGCCTCTTCTCTTCTCGATAAACTGAATCTCTCGTTGACCTGAGTGAAAAATGACTCTTGGAATATCTTCTCTGTATGATAAACTGAATCTCTCGTTGGCCTGAACAGTGACTCTTGGAATATAAGTAGAAAAATATGATTTACAATCTTTTACTGGATCGGCTTCTGTCAGATACACTAACTACACGAAAACTCACAAACTTTCACTGCTACCGCTTTCTACCTCTGGGAAGCTACCCGAAAACAACGGCCGTTCGCCTTGCACCCTTGGAAACCAACTGACTATCTTTTTTTCTTTCAAAACTAACTAACGTCTCATTCTCAAACCAAACCTCCCACCTTTTTCAATCTCATCCAATCAAAACACGTCATACATCTCCCATTTTTTCATTTCGATAACACAACAAATTTTTACCTACAATTATAAAATTTCCTAAAACTTATTTACTAACTAACTAAACTAATCTTTTTCTACAATTGTTTATGAACTAACAAAAACATATATTTCTAAAATCTATTCTATTGTCCTAACTACTGCACAAATTTATTTGGAAAAACCGCTTCCATTGTCTAGGATTTTACTTAAGCTTATGCGGGTCACTCAAATATATTTTAACAAACAAAAAAATTTATGCATATCTTACGTTTTGTTCAATACGGATAATCCAAAATTAAAAGACTTTCATTCTTCGAAATGTTTGTAGTTTATTGTTTGACTTATCTGAATTATTTTAATGTTTTTGAACTTTGAAATATTTTAAGCAAACCAATACTTTTCTCGATTTTACATATCATAACAATATATATTATAACATATATAACTTCTATATAACATGTAGCTTCTCCATTTTTAAAATTTTTAAAGTGTTTGTTTGTCTTTATGTGTTGTATTGTTATGTCCAAATTTACATGTATGACATTCTGCTCATGTCGGATAGGCCACAACTGACGAAATGCCCCTGAGGATGATCTATTGATCAAAAGTACTTGGGCAAGATTTAATTAATTACTGTGTTCGATATTTGCCTTGTATACCATCAAAGTTCAATTATTCGAACATTCAACCTGATATTGATATTTTGTGTTTAATTTCTATGAAGCCTGATATTTATTAGTTGTTTTTTATCTTTTTATGATGTCAAATTTGCTTATATGTATCTAATAATATTTATGGTAGGTAACTTTTACGCAGACTTTTTCGCATGGTTTTATTAAATAATGAAAAAAACACAGAAAGCAGTCAGAATTTAATATCCCGTCCGTAAAATCACGACTCATAAATTTTTTTAACTAAAAGCAGGATATGCCCCATAAGATCAAGGCCAAGTAAGTAAACCATCAAATTTTAAAAATCATGACCCGGTAACAGCTTTGTTGCTGATACATATTTGCAACAACTTTTTAAATAATCGTTTTTTAACTATTTTCAGAGTGGAAATGGAAACATCAAATATTTTTTATTAACGTCACTTTTATCACAATCTATCTATACAATCTCAATATAAATATTTAGGTAGATAATTGACAATAAGTAATAGGACTCACAATGAAGGTCTCCAGTAATGCACCATAGCAAATTATAGTATGTGAAAGCGGTCGTTGGTGGTAGAATAAATTGATTTTGAGTAAGTATTATTTTTATTTCTCTCACCTATTTTTAGTGACATTATTGCACTAATGAACCAAATTTTTTTTTTTGAATTATGACATAAATTACCTACTTTTTGTAAATAGAAGTTTCTCTGGTGACTCTAGGAATTAAAATATAATTAACTTCCAAAACTTCGAAAATTGAACTTCTAATTTGAAACAAAAATGAATAAATACAAATTATTTAGAGTCGAGCTCAGGCGCCTTCTATACTCTATCTTTTTTGGCAAATTTTGGTAAAATGGTCAATAAACCTGTCAAATGACATTGTCCTTACAAATATCCAGCAGATCCTTCTTAGTGCTTATTTCTAAGAGCTTATTTCCTAAGTTTTCAAGTTTTTTATTATTTTGCCTGATGTCAATAGTCTTGAAAGTATCTTGTGGATAAGAAATTTTATTAAAAATTTTGTTAGAATGTATTTTTTTCATTCTGATAATTTTAAAGTCACTTCAAATAACTTTCTATTTTTCTGTGATTTTACTGAAATTTTTACCTATTTCGCTACTTAGTGGCTTTAAATCATAAATATCTTGAGTGCAAATTTCATTCATATTGTAGGAAATTGCAGATTTTCTGCTGATTTAAGTATACTTGCCCATTGTGCAGAGAGGTATATTGAACCACTTATCGTAACATACTTTTTTTAAAAATGTATGTATAATTGGTTTGATTTTGTTGACATGCATCACATAGAACAGGTACCTACTAGCAAACCAAAAATTTATTTTTATTTGTCCTGTGTACGTATCAGAGTAGAAAATTCAGTATCCCATTTTTGGTGCTATGTTAAACATGGTAAAGTTGTAACTAGACAGTCTCCATTTATAACAAAAACTACTCTTTTTGTGGTACTCGTCGTACCACAAGAAGTAGTGTGAACGACTTGACGATCGAAACACAAGACTTTAATATTATTATCTGATTGTAAATCCTGAATCTTTTTTGTCAGCTTAAATGTTGTTCACTTAAATGCGCTTTATATCTGAAATGTTGTTGTAAAAATAGTTCTATTGTTGATGGCTAATGCATTCTTTAAAAAACTTTTAGATACAAAATACTTTATCTTCAACTCTAAAGGTACCTTTTAGATTTTTGGAACTCCTATTACCTTCTTTTGTAGTTCTGTATAATTACGCTATTTCGGAAATATGTAAATCTCTTAATTACTAGATACTAAAAGGACATTTACATCATAATCGGCCAACGCTAGTAATTTCTGTCAGCAACACTGTCGTCACTGTCTTCAACAATACTAATCGCATCAATATACTAGAACAGATGATAAAAATATATAATTACTTACGTAGAGTAAATTTTATTATAATTTAC
The DNA here is from genome assembly GCA_918026665.1 of Diabrotica balteata. Lineage (NCBI taxonomy): Eukaryota > Metazoa > Arthropoda > Insecta > Coleoptera > Chrysomelidae > Diabrotica > Diabrotica balteata. The sequence continues at coordinate 103,552,743 of OU898277.1, forward strand.
AAAAATAAAAAACTTATACATACCTGATTAGTTTCCTCTGTAGATATACTACTATTTGTCTCTTGTAAATTATTATTTTGAATTAAAATATTGTCTTCTGAATTAAACAAGTTGTTAGGTAAAGATTTTAATGTTTACCACCACATTTTTTCGATTATTACATTACCATCAGTTATCAGTATCCGGAGATGGTCTTGGTGATTTATCTTAAAATTTTAAATATTTTTCAGTACAGATTTATTATAATTCTTAAGTGTTTAAACAATAATTTATAACAAAACAAAACAGTGAGACTGCAAAAAAGTAGGTATGTTTAATTATGTGGCATGAAAATATTGTTACCAGTGCATTTTCATTAATTTCTTAAAAAGAGATTTTTGCCAAATTTAATGTAATAATAATACACAGCCGGACTCAAACGGCTTTCTATTCATATTCACTTATTTTGAAAACAAGATATAAAAACCAAGAAACGGGGCGTTATATTGAAAGAATAATCCTTCTTGTTCAATATTGTAACAAATCAAGTTTTTGCACTATTGAACTAAAAAAGTTCTAAATTAGGGTTGTTACATAAATTGATTGCACTCTCTAAAAACAAAAAATCGAATTGCGACTTATTTCAGTTTTGGAATTGGTAGAAATAGGTATAAGGAATATCATAATTCCAATAACTCTAATGTAATTTTTTTCACCTAACTCTAACTCTAACTCTAACGGAACGTTTTGTCTTCTAAAAGTGTAATACATCCTTCGAAGTGTATGCGGTTTATTCACTAAACATTTTGTCAACTCATTCGGATGCACTTTATGTTTCTCTGTATGTTTTTTTTGCGCACATTTTGATATCATCTTTGAGATATTGGTGGATGTTCAGCGGTTCAGCAGCCATCAAAACGCGTTCAGCGTTTAAATGGTTGTTTTATTGGTCATGAACCATAAAACTCCTGGTATTTTTAAAATTGTTATAAATTAAAACTTTATATTATTTCAATGTTGGAATGTGAGGCAGTTCCCCAAAATTCTTGTCCATAAGTCTAACTTCCTGTTGGTGGTTTTGATTTTCTGCTTAATAACCAATACATATTTCTCAACTTATGACCTAGTTGTTTTTGCTCAGTAAATTTATGCTTCTTCCTATTGTACCTATTTGACCCCTAGACTTTTCCTCTACGTCTCCTTAGTGTGTGATCCGATGGCATTGTTCCATCGTCCGTCTTGGAGACGTTCATTGTGTCCAGCCCATTTTCAGTTCAGTTTTGCTGCTTGTTCTATCGCGTCTGGTTCTGATCCACTGGTTACGTTTTCTATCTCTAAATGATACACATAATATTTGTCTCTCCATCGCTCTTTGTGCCTTCCTTATCCTATCCAAATTGGCGTGTGTAAATGTCCATGTCTGTGCTCCGTAGGTGAGCACCGGTATTATGCAGGAGTTATATACCTTGCTTCGTAAGTATAGAAGGATTGTTTGATTTTTTAAAACGTAAGAAAGTTTGCCAAATGCTGCCCATCCCATTCTTACTCGTCTCGATATTTTGGCTGTTTGATTTTCTCTGTTAGCTCTGATTGCTTGTCCTAGATAGATACTCATTTACCTGTTCTATTTTTTCTGTTTTTATTTTTATTGCCTCTTGGTCTTCCGTGTTTGTCATTACTTTTGTTTTGTTGAAGTAAATTTTTAGGCCTTTTTGCAGTGATTTTTCATGAAGTTCATTCAGCATTAATTCTAGTTCTTGTCGTTCCGAGGAGATCAGGAGTATATCATCCGCATATTCTAAGGTGATTTAGGTATTTTCCGTTAATACAATATATTCCTCTGTTTTCCCAATCTGTTGATTTTATTATGTCTTCGAGGGTCAAGGTAAACAGTTTAGGTGAAATTATATCGCCTTGTCGGACTCCTCGTTTAACTTTTATATTACCCGTTATTAATTTGTCATCCAGAATTACGGTCATGCTTGCGTTTTGGTAAATATCATGTATCAATTGTCGGTATCTTGAATCTATTCTACTATTGACCAGAGCTTCTTCAACCGCCCAGTGTTCAATGCTGTCGAAAGCCTTTTCATAATCTACAAATGCTAAGTACAGCAGAAGGTTGTATTCATTGGTTTTCTCAATTAAGATTTTAAGCGCATGTAGATGGTGGATTGTGCTGTATCCTTTCCTCAATCCGGCCTGTTCCACTGGTTGGTAGTTATCAAGTTTATAGGTTAGTCGGTTACCTATAAACCGTTAACTTACTTACCTATAAACCCAACCTAAATAAATTTATTTACTAAAAAATGTAATTTAAATTACGTACGCGAATTCTCAATCTCATCAGTGCAACATACCGGAGGAATGGCTTAAATCGATATTTTTACCTCTACCAAAAAACTACAATCCCAATGTAATGACTACAGATTGATAAGCCTAATGTGCCACCCTTTGATTATTCTCTTGAAAATTGGTCAAAACCGAATTTATAAGAAATGCGAGGAGCACATAGATCAAACGCAGTTTGTTTGTTTGTTTTGTTTGAGAGGCATGGGTACAAGAGAGGCATTATTTGCGCTGACGGTACTTTTGCAGAAATGTCGGGAATATAACAAGAGTGCATATTTATGCTTCATAGACTTTAGGAAGTGACCAAGTGCAGCATATGAAGTTATTAGATGAATTAAAAAACATCAATTTCGACAAAAAAATACATTGAGTTTATTAAGGCTATATACTGGAACCAGAAAGCAGTAGTAAACATGAACGATATAGAAACAAATAATATACCGATTGCGAGAGGGGTCAGGCAAGGATGCGTCTTGTCTCCGACGATGTTTAACGTGTACTCACAGCTCATATTCAGAATAACCTCATGAGAAAGAAAAGAGGGAATAAGAATTGGTGGAAAAATCATTAACATCATAAGATTTGCAGATGACACGATAATTATGGCTGAGAGTATAGAAGAACTACAAACCTTACTAGATGCAATAAATAGTGAATGCATTCAAATTGTACTTGACATCAACACAGATAAGACCAAATTTATGATAGTATCAAGGAGTCCAATAAATAATGAACAACTAACCCTTGGTGGACAGAAAATGAAGAGAGGTATTTAAATTAGATCCAGACCAAGAGATCAAGGTACGAATAGAAATGGCAAGGGCAGCGTTCTTAGAATTCAAGCAATTGTTCTGTAACAAAAATCCGAAGACGGCACTGAGACTGATGTTTGTTGAATGTTATGTCAGGTCACAACTATTGTATAGGGTAGAAACGTGAACGTTAAAAGCGCAAATATTTAAGAATCTTGAAGCCTTTGAACTTTGGATATACTGGAGAATGTTGAGAATTCCATGGACTGCTAGGTTCATCAATGAGGAAGTGCTGAGAAAGATAGGTCGAGACAAAAAATTGTTAAGAACAATAAAAGTACGCAAGACTGCATAATTTAATCACATACTGAGAAATGATAAATATAGTCTTCTGCAGGTCATCATGCAGGGTAGAGTCGATGGCAAAAAGGGAATAGGTAGAAATAGGAAGTCATGGCTGCGAAATACTCCAGACTGGAGAAACATGACTGTAGACGAATTATTCCACATTGCAAAAGACAGAGAAACTATTAGAAATCTGGTCGCCAACCTCCGTTATTGGGGACAGCATAGGAAAAACAAGAAAAAGTGTAACAATAAACCCGCGGAATAGGTATCTTTTCTTGTAATAGCTTTGCCATAAAACAATCGTTGTGATTGTTTAGCTTACAAGTTTTTAGTTGATAAAGGAAGTGCCAAATTTTATTATTCTAAAAAATAAAATATAAAGCTAACATAAGCTAGATCGTTTACAATTTTCTTATATGGAATAAGTGTAAATTTCAAATTCTTATTTATTTTAGGTATTTCCGCTGAAAAAGAGCGCCCCCTAGCCAACTTTCATTCTGTCTTAGTACGACTATAGAGAATTTAACGTCTACGTTATGAATAATTTTTTTCTGGTCAATTTTTCGATAACCCACCTCTTACAATATATTTTGTGTTGAGTGAGGTATTTTGTTCTATGCACAATATACATCCCTTTTCCAATATAGCTGTAACATGTTTATTATGTTTAATAATTAAATAAAAATTAACAATATTAAACAACTAATGTTTATTATTGGTTTACGTATCTATAAATCCTTTCCACTTTAATCTTACTTTTTATTTTATTTTCATACTCACTTTTAAACTATAATTCATTGAAGGAATTTCCTTAGTAATTTACACAACACGAACAGCTGGCTTAAGTGATGCAAAATGAAAATGTTATTCACTGTTTAATTCCGAGATATGACAATATTGTCGAACGATTACGAGAGAATGTCGTACAATATTGTATCCTCTCGTTCTGTCGTATACAATACATTTATTCAGCATTGTTCAGTGCGCATATTGCCACTTAACAAGGATGTCTGCATGTGCTTGCAAGTGCTGACAAGTATTCCTCGGCCATGTACCTTTATTATTTTCTGTTTTCACTTTTCATGAAAATTTTTAATGTCAGGAACGGTATATTGCAGATTATAAAGTTTAGAGTTAAGTGCAGACACTACGTTTGCATTTTATGTATAAATCAAAAGAAATATTAATTACTGTGTTCATATTATACGATTAGCCACAGTTGATTGTAATGATACTTACAGTTTTGACTAACAAAATTTAATATTTTGATTTCCACTCCGAAAATTGTTCTTAAAAAAGATAATTTAAGAACTGTTTTAAAAGAATGTATACCTAATTACCAAAGTTGACGTGGATATTTAATCGCACAAAATTGAAATTTGACCCACTTGGCAGCGGTGTTATAGGTAACAGCCACGCTTTGGCTGAAGAGAAGATATGAGAATGGCTCAACTTCAAATTCTAATTATTTTAAGTGTTCTGCATTATTAATAATATTACTATAAGCGTTAGTATGTGTGTATGTGTTATGTCATAATTTATTTATATTTTTCCCCCTTACCCTTCTTTCATTTCTATTTATTTTGCATAACCAGTTTTCTGTCATCAATATTTTTTATTTAAATTTGGCACGTGATTCTTCAGGTTTTAATTGCTTTTTTTGGATTTTACTTGCACTTTCAAAATTTTCTTAAAAAGATCTGCCACTATTCTTTCAAGAGACTCATCAGTTTTGCAGAACAGACCTGAAAAAACTATATAATTTTCTTTTAAAATGTGTATATTATTGCATTGTGTAAATTTTCTTTATTATGATACTCATATGTAGATGTACAGTCTTCATTTAGTACTTCCTCACAATATTCCTTCCATCTATTTACAATTCTCTTACATCTACTATTATTTCTCCATTTTTGCTTTTTTTAAAAAGGCGTCTTGTACTATTGCATAGCTGTTATTTAGGACTTCTTAAAAAATTCTTAGTATTTTCTGCATAAATCGCGTTTCTATTTTCGCTTGGTTTTTCTTAATGAACTTTAAGAACTGTTTCCTTAATTTATAAATGCTTTTTGCCATTTTCCTTTCCAATTCATATTTAGTCTTATTCTCATCTTTTCCTCTCTGCATTACTTGACGTTTCTTCTCTTACTTATAGCCTCGCTGTATTTGTTATCGAACCACTCGATTCTACATCTTTTTGTTTAAATAAAAAGTATTCTTAAGATCTGGAATAGTGATTTCTCCACTATTGCGTTTTTTTTATTTGCTTCTTTCACATTAGGTTTGTTCGTAGAACGATGAGCAACCGTTGCCAACCATCAGACGCACGCGCAGTTATCAGTTAGCGTTCGTAGAAGCACTTCTGACGGTTGGCAATTTTAAGTTTGCTGTTCGCAGTAACAAAGTGATTAATCAGAATTCGGTTTCCAACGGTTGTTAAAATCCCCAACGATTGCGCGGACTAAAAATCAGCGACATGCGCAGAGGTGTTGTTGTTGTATAAATCTATTTTATAACCACAAAACAAACGTTGGGTTGTTATAACAACTATATAGGTATAACTAAAAAATAAAATATATTAAGAAAAATATAATCAAACTAATAAAATCAAATAAACGACTAATAATATTAAACAATAAATGCAAAAAAAGTGAATAAAAAGATTTAACAAACTATTATAATTAGATCGAATTCTAAAGGCCGTATGACACTATGTATTTTCTTGTATCATTTCTTATATCGTTTCTGATATAACAAAAAAATGGATAGTGTAACACAAGCGTATAGTTTCTTATATCAGAAACGATACAAGAATTTGTGTCCGCTGCATTTTCTTGTACAAGAAATACCCGCTCTAAAAATTAGTGATGAGTTTAAAGATTATTGTATATCTCCAAATAAGAGAGTGGAATTTCAAGAGCATGCCAATCAAACACATAATTAAAAAAAAAACAAATAAATTATTACAACCAAATTACTATTTTTGTCTTCCATTACAGCCTGTTGAATATCTTCAAAAATTGTGGTTTCCAATTTAGTTTTAATATTGGGACATTTTATTTCTTTAATTTTTGCACCACAGTATTTTAAAAAATAATCAGTAGCATATGTCCTTAGTCCCCAGTAGCTTGGAGTCCTCAAGCAAGCAAGCAATTTAATTGAACCCAGCCCATGATAAATGTTCACCCAGGTAGTACGATCGGGTGTAACAATTCATTGAAGCAAGGTGTGTTAACTCGAGTAAAAACAGGAGTCACTCCACCGTGCTCCAATGCTCTAGACCATCCCTTTCCCCCCTATAGCACTCTGATGCGCTATAGAGACACAACAATCAGCCAAATGCTCTTCATGTGGAGGTCCTGGGTAATAGAACCCCAACATGGTTTCCTAACCGATTACAAATCGGTTAGGAAATCCAAGGTAACTTGGAGTCCTCAGGTAATGCAGTTCTATTTTTATAGGTGTCAAAATTTCGACCAATCATGTGCCAAATCACATACAATTTCTAGTAAAAGACCTTGCATAGTGTCATACAGGGCAAAAATGTACGTGCAAGAAACGATACAAGAAAACATACATAATAACTTTCTATATCAGAAACGATATAAGAAGTGATACAAGAAAATACATAGTGTCATACGGCCTTTTTTTTTGTGTGTTTTGGCTTGGATAATTGTCATTCAGCCAGTCTCAATCAAGATAAGTTTATTAATGTAGTGTGTGTGTGTGTGTGTGTGTGTGTGTGTTTGTGTGTGTAAAGTAATTGTCTTGATACTTAGCAAAGTCGACGTCATTGTCTTTGCTAAGAGACGCTAATTGTATCCGAACGTCTGCGGTCCCTCCGGTGTGTACCGATCACACAATAATAGAAATTATTTTCATTTATTAATTTTTTTTAATAAACGAAAATTTCCACCCAGTTGGGATTCGAACTCACGACCTTTAGATTTAAAGGCAGGCGCTCTTACCACTGAGCCACAGAGGGGGTATCATACGGCCTTAAGAAATAAGAAAAGGAGATTTCGAGATTTGACAAACGACAATGACAAATGCAAAATATTAAATTTTATGTGTTCGCAGAGCACAAAATCACAAGCTAATTCCAAACAGTTTCCAACTGAACATGCGCACTGTATTTCAAATTACAAACCGTTTGTAATCGCTACTACGAACAAACCTATTAGAAACAATAATTGTCTGTTTAAAGTAATCCCACCCTTTTGTCAGCTTTAAAATCGAATAATTTTTATGATTAATATCTGTTTTGAACCTGACATTCCGTAGCGTCTTTTATCCACATATCAACAATAATTAGGGTCTTGTCCATATACCAGGAGGTCATTCTGCAATATACATGACATATGCCGAAGACGCAGTTGAACAATGTTTTAACTAGGTACATTAACTTTAATACGGCAATATAGATTTATGCACACAGGACCGAACTACAGCAATTTTTTTAAAAAGCTTAATTTAAAAAAAATGTATTAAATAGACAAAAAAATATTTATTTGTCTCCTCTGTTTGGAGCATATCCTCGTGATTTTGTTTTTTTTTTAGCCCAATATTAGTTCTCGTGCAATATTCTTTTAAGAAAATCCATTTAATAATCTTTTGTTTAATTGTTATAATTTATAATCTCTTTATCTGTGTATGTCATAATCAGTCAGTGTTTAATTTGGATTATTAAGTTTTATATAAGACGTTTAGGATTTCAAATATTATTTTTAACGTATCTTAGTTGTCTATTCATATTTTCTTCGTCATAACCATATATAAATAAACAATCATTTAGATTTAAAACTTTTAATTTAAGAGTTACTGTTCGTAACTACGTCACACAAAATATACTGGGTGAGGAAGTTCTCATGGCAACACGGCCTAACACGGCATCCAACATCTAATAGGGAATATCCTATGCTATATAAAACCATGGAACAAGCGAATAAAGTAAAGCCAAACAAAACTCATCTATTAACTGAGAATATGACAGAGAAGCTGCGCAATATTATTAACCCATTCATGCCCAGCGTTTCGTTTTCGCAACAGCTGACAAAGCCAACTATGGCGTCATCTTTTGGAAAATGACATGACTTATTCGGGCAGTCAAGGTTCAGAATGATTTCACAACAGTTTCCTATGTATGTTTTAGTTAGAGTTGGTCGCAAAATTTAGGTTTCTATTAACAGATGGCGTATTGAAAGTGGTAGGTTAATTTTGACTTCTGTAAACACGTGTTTTTAATTAGTAGTACATCGTTTGTGTATAAATTTACTGACTAAACATTTGGTTTTTGACACTAATGTATTGTTAAATCATTGAAGAGGATATATCTATCAAGGAACTGCTTTTATTTTATCTGCGCTAGTGGGTACAACTGCCCAATTATAAGTGTTGCGTTTTCGCAACACTTGGCACACGGCATAATATTTGTACAAAAAATCATTTTTGTTCTAGAAGGTAAAAATAAGATGTCAAATCCACTTGGCTCGACCAGTTTCGGTCGTAATAGTCGTCCTAAAAAATTTTTTTACGAACCAAGAGCTCATAAAATTATGTCCATGCTGAAAGAATCTAATCTTATGGAGTCGGCTTTCAGTGCAGATGTTTTCCTAGCACCTCCTGACCCCACTGAATTGACTGATGTAGATAGTGGAGATGAAGACTGTGGAGGCACATTCAATACCCTAAACAAAAATAGGTTGGATGCGGAATCAGAAGCTGTAATTCATCAAGCAGAAGAAAGAAGGATCGACGAAGAAAATATAAATCTATATAAAAAAGAGGCCGATCTTCAAAATGTGACACAAATTTATGAAGAAGAAGATACGGAAGATATTGAGATGGAAACAGAAATAGAGACACAAAATGAAGAAAATCAAGATATTCAAGTGTCATCTACTGAGATTCGTGCAAAAAGTGTAACCCTCTTACTACGGAAATGGATTCAGGGAGATTTACCAGATGAAAATTCCCTTTATTTGGATATTGAAAATTAAAAAAAAAATGGAACACATACAATTCTTTCTTTGTTTTATTCACGACCACTCACTCCTTTACAGATCTTTGATTTTTTTTTAATGAAGCCCTTTTAACAAATATTGTAAAGGAGACAGTTCGTTATGCTTTTCAAAAAGGTACTACTTTAAAATTTGGAGTAGATGAGATAAAAGCCTTTATAGGAATTTTACTAGTTAGTGGGAACAACACGAATCCAAGAAGACGCATATACTGGAAAGAATCTGATGACGTTAAAAATATACTGATTTCAAGTAATATACATCGTAACCGATTTGAAACGATTATAAGATTCCTCTATTTTACCGATAACCTAAACATAGATCGTTCAGACAAAACATACAAAATTTCTCCGTATCTTGAAAGCCTAAGCAAATCATTTACTGAATACACTGTATGGGAAACCGAATCAAGCGTGGACGAGGCCATAATACCATACTATGGGCGTCATGGTATAAAACAACACAAAAAAAGGCAAGCTCATACGCTATGAGTATAAATCGTGGTGTTGAAATGAGAAATCTGGTTACCTCATAGATTTCAATATTTATCAAGGAGCCGAGGAAAAGCCCAATGAACACAAAAGAGAATTTGGCCTTGCTTATATGCTGATAAATATTTCACCTCTATGAAACTAATTGATTTTTTAACATCGAACGGGTATAGGTTTACGTAGGATACCATATCGATCAGATATAGAATAGAAAAGTGTCTAGTCATGTGGAAAACGTTCAAAAAAAATCCATAGTGGTGATTTACGAAAATAATGGTGCGGCGTGAATAATAAGGTAGCTTTTATGTAGGTGGAATGACAACAGCATAGTTACTTGCATTTGATCGAATTGACCATAAAAGCGACGCCAGTCAGTTTATCAAGCGAAACAGATACTCCTTTGCACAAAGCAAAAGAAATCAAAGTAATACAACCCACATTTTATTTGGATTATAACGAAAATCTGGGGGAACTGATCGGATGGATCAAAATGTTACATTTTACAGAACCAAATATAAGATCCAAGAAATGGTATTGCTTTATTTATCTGGGTCTTGATGTTCCCGTACAAAATTGCTTGGTTATTTTACCGTAAATGAGACAAATTATCCCTGAACAACCCGAAAATGGATTTGCTGCTGTTTTGTCGAAATATAGCAAAGCCTTGTTGACGATGTTCAGGAAACTTCTTCCAAGAAGATCTGGCTCCTTCTCATTCTTCCAATTAACAACATTACACCAAGATGTTCGATTCGTCAACATCGGCCATTTATTTCTACCCAAGGAAGAACAACGAACCCGATGCGTCGTTTGTCACTCAACAACAATAAAAAATGTATTAAATGAAAGGTTGCATTACCATGAAAAATGTTTCATTAATAATTGTCAGTAGCTATTCGCAATAATTTTTTTTACATGATTTTACAAATCTGTTTATTCTCAAAGCTCGTTATTATCAAACAAAAATTTTTTTCATCTCTTAACTGCCCGTGTTGCGTTTTCGCAACGCTCTCAATTGTCAAAAAAGAAGAAGTTTTTCATTTTTTTTAAATCATATATTTTTAGTAATTTTGCGACTTTTAGGACACGATTTTTTTCAAGAAATTAAAAATAAATCAGCATAAATAGTTCTGGGCATTAAGGGTTAAATGTAAATTTGTTTAATTGATGGATTCGACCGTTACTTGATGGAAATTCATTTTATGTCACAATATAAACACTTGAAAACTTTGTTTTCACATCTTCCACCAAAATTTTATTTTAACCCTTAAACTGGTATGGCAGGGTCAAAAATTTGACTCCTATTGGAAATGCTTTTGTAATTTTCGGACAATAAAAATACTAGGCGATATGGCACCATACCATTTGAGGGTATTCTTTCAAGGGCGTGCAAACTGCTTCATGTTCCGCTATCAGTCGCCGCAAGCTAATTTAGTGGCTCCACGTGGAATATTGTGAATTGGGTTACAGATTTGACCCGCTGCCATACCGTTTTTTTTTAAACGGATAGATTTCTCGTTTTCAGGCGTAAGGAAGCACGTATACTGTTATTTTTCCAGAAATAAATACATTTTTGTTTGCTTCTTTCACTTTAGAGTTTGTGATCGATAGTATAATATGTCGAACGTGCGTGACAAAAGGGCGCGCCTTTGAACACAAAAGGAAAATTGAACATTATTGCTGAAACTTTATGGGATACCGCCAACGTCCTTTCCGATGCAGAGACGATTGTTAGTGATCACGATACGGATTAGTGAACTACAATGCTGATAAGTGAGGAGTAGAAGATGAGCCGGTTGCTGCCAGTGATAGGCACTCTGGTCGAAAGAAGTTAGCTTATCTTGCTTGAACAGTTGAAATTGTTGGGGATGAAAGTGGCTATTTCTACGGAAAACAATAGGAATAAAAGTGGGCGAAAACGCCACCTGCGTCTTGCCGTACTCGCGTCACCACAGTGTGTCGCATCTTCCTGGCCTTTCGGGACCATGCTCGGACAATTAAGCCAAACTACACCCTTGCAGGCGCTCAGTTTTTTTCTCGATGGGATTACATTATAAATGAAGTTATCGCAAGAACGAATCAGGGAAAATAAAAAAAGCTGAACTTGACAGGCACACCTATGGCGATCAGGCCTTGTCATGTCAGTTTATTAATCATGTCGATGAAGTAGAAATGCGAGCATTTCTCGGTCTTCTCTATCTAGCTGGAGTGTTCAAGTCGAGTCACGAGGACATAAATTCGCTTTTTGCAACAGATGGAACAGGTCGTGACATTTTTCGTGCAAACAATGACTCTAAAGAGATTCAGTTTCCTGCTAACAGCCTTAAGATTTGACAATTCCAGCCACTAGACGACAACGTATTGAAGACGGAGATAAACTTAGCTGCAATTTCAAATTTGTTTTACAGATTTATTGGAAACTGTAAGATAAACTATTCTTGTGGGGAATACGTAACCGTGGACGAAAATGTGGTTGGATTTCGGGGAAAGTGTAGGTTCCGTATGTTATAAAAAGCAAGCCTGTGAAATACGGACTAAAAATATTGTGTTTGTGTGACGCTCGTACCACAATTATTTGATCAATGCTTTTGTTATTACGGGCAAAGATGAAAATAGGGCAAATCAAAGAAGCTATCTATTCCAAACCCAAACTGTGCTAACTTTGATTGAACCAATAGCAAATTCGAACCGTAATATTTACAGGGGGACAATTGGTTTCACGTCACTAGAGCTGGTTGAAGAATTGCAACGCCAAAACTTGACTTACGTAGGTACTATTAGACGGAATAAAAAGGAGGTTACCTAAAGAGTTCCTAGCTAGTAAGCAACGTGAACCACTTTCCTCGCTTTTTGGATTTACTAAGGATATAACAATTGCGTCATACGTTCCAAAAAGAAATCGCTCAGTTTGCATGATGTCTACCAATGCCCATAATATACATGGTCGAAGAAGGAGCAAAGAAATTACCAGACATCATCTCCTTTTTAAACCTAACGAAAGTTGGCGTTGATGTACTGGACCAAATTTGTGCCAATTACAAAGTAGGAAGACGTACTCGGCGTTGGCCTCTAACTTTGTGGTACCGAATGATGGACATCTCCGCCGCAAATTGCAGGCATAATTTATATTGCTGCTATCCAAATAATGAGATGGTTCGTAACCGTTTCCTTATTGATTTAGGGAGAGAATGATCAACGAACACTTAGTTCGAAGAAGTCAAATGAAAAACATTCCTCGGGAATTGAAGGTAACCATAAGGCGAATCAGCAATATCCCAGATGAGGCCCCACGAAGCATAGATAACCCTCAACGTCGACAACCTAAGCGTGCCAGATGCTTTTATGCCCTTACAGTGGACAACAAACATCCAATTGTATGTGGACGAGTGTAGCAGGCATAATTTGCAAAGACCATTGCAAAAACGTCCAACATGTGTACAAATTGCTCCGAACAATAAAATACTGCGCAAAATGTAGTTGTCAGAATTTTTGTTTATTATGTTTTTTCATGTTTTTAAGTATTTTTCCCTAGGTTTAGGTTTGTTTTGATTAAAACAATTCCGTTTAAAATTATTTTTAATTTTTTCTCTATTTTTTTTTACAGATAAGAAAAGCCATGTTAATTTTTATAAAGTTTAGCCAGAAGTAGGCCAGATATTATTAAAAAGTATATGTAAAACATTATTATTTATAATAAAAAGGATTTATATTCGATCTGAATGAAAATTTTTCTGTTTTCTATTTTGCTGCATGCAAAAAAAGGCACAGGGTCAAATCTGACCCCGCCATACTTTAAGTGTAATTTTAAATCACCATACCAGTTAAGGGTTAAATATTATCACTACAGCTGTTTCGGCCGATTGCGTTTCTCAAGTGATCTATTTTGGCTTGGGTTTACAAATTTATAGTCTCTAATGAAATAGGTTGAGGAAGGGAGCACTGTTTGTCTCAAGTTGGTCATTCAGAATTATATCTGTGTTTTTTAATTTGTTGATTTCCATAGATTCTAACAAAGGGCTTTCAAGAATAGAAAAACAGATTCGACATACGCACTTCACCTTCTAGATCATAATCATTCTTTTAATGACAAATTTAAAATTCTTCACATTCAAAATAAAGGCCTTAAGCTATCTTTGTTAGAATCTATGGAAATCAACAAATTAAAAAACACAGATATAATTCTGAATGACCAACTTGAGACAAACAGTTCTCCCCTCCTCAACCTATTTCATTAGAGACTATAAATTTGTAAACCCAAGCCAAAATAGATCACTTGAGAAAGGCAATCAGCCGAAACAGCTGTAGTGATAATATTTAAAATAAATTTTATGGAAGTTTGAAAACAAAGTTTTCAGTGTTTTATTGTTACGTAAATTTGTTTATTGAACATAACACAAAATTACACATATTAAGATAGATCATGCTTAATAGTCAAATCACCAGATTAACAACATTAACATAACATTTACATAACATTTAAGCAACGTAAGCTTAAAGAAGAATCCACTAATATTAAAATACGGGAAGAAATACATAAACACTTAAGTAACAGAACAGTACAATCGACACAAACTCCCGAGAAAGAATGGCACTATATTGATAAAACACTTACAAGAGTAACAGAAGACTACCTCAAACAAGATACACGGAAAAATAACAAACCATGGATGATAGAAGAAATTCTAAACATGGTGGACGTAAGAAGAAAATACAGAGGTAAAAATGAAACAACATACACAATACACAAGAATATCAGAATAAAGATCCAACAAGCCAAAGAAACCTAAGAAACCTGGCTAAATGAAAGATGCCAAGAAATTGAAGAGTTGGAACAAAGACATGATACTTTCAATCTACATAAAAAAGTAAAAAAAGCCGCTGGAATATTTAAACAAACTCCTACGTCTTTACGTCTTTCATCGAAGATAAACATGGGAACCCGCTACTGAACATAGAAGATCAAATAGGTAGATGGAGAGAATACGTGAAAGAGGTGTTTCAAGACCCAGAGAGGACGAACATTTACATGCAGGAGACATCGACTGGACCTTATATCACAAAGCAAGAAATTATCAAAGAAGCAAATCAGTTAAAGAACGGAAAAGCTGTTGGGGAAGATAATATCCCAATTAAAATAATAAAGATATTACTAGACGAACACATCGAAGTAATGGACGATATATGTAACAAAATATACGAAACAGGCATAATACCAAATGATTGGCTGACATCGGTGTTTATACCACTACCAAAGAAGAGAAACTCCAAGAAATGTGGAGACCATAGGATTATTAGCCTGATGAATCATATGTTGAAGCTTTTTCTACGAGTAATACACAATAAAGTATAACATAAACTAGACGAACACACTGGTCAAACTCAGTTTGGTTTTAAGAATGGGTTCGGAAAAAGAGAAGCACTTTTTTCAGTGAAAAGATGTAGAGTGCTAGTTGAAAGATGTAGAGATGTCGATTCTGATGTATACTTGTGTTTTATAGACTTTCAGAAGGCCTTTGACCTGGTGAAACATGATAAATTAATAGATATTTTAAGGTCATGTAATATCGACGATAAAGACTTAAGGATCATTTCAAACTTCTACCAAGAACAAAAAGCTAAATTCAGAATAAAAAGCGAAACATCTGGAAAAATCAATATCGAGAAGGGAGAGTAAGACAGTGATGTGTCCTATCACCTTTGCTGTTCAATGTTTACTCTGAGAAGATATTTCAGAAAGCTTTGGAAGGCACCCGGATGGTATAATTATAAACGGGTAATGTATAAATAACCTGCGATATACTGATGACACTGTCATACTGGCAGATAATGCTGAACCCTTGAAACGCTTAATGGACCGAGTAACGACAGCCTGTAGAGAATTTGGAATGAAATTGAATACAAAAAAGACAAAAACGATGGTCATCAGCAAGCACCAAAACAGAAGGGTAAAGGTCAATGTCGACGGAACAGATCTGGAAAGAGTAACAAGAACAACGTACTTTGGAAGTTATCTTGATGAAACTTGACACCACTCACTAGAGATAAGAATACGCCTGGAAAAGGCACGTACAATGTTTTACAAAATGTAAAAAGTTCTATGCAACCGCCAGCTGGGCATCTCGTTGAGAACTAGAATATTTAAGTGCTATGTTTTCTCCACCTTGCTCTATGGTGTTAAAGCCTGGATAATGACAGAAGCAACACAAAAAAGAATCCAAGCATTCGAACTCTGGTGTTACCGTAAAATGCTCAGAACATCCTACATGAGCCATACGACAAATGCAGAAGTCTTGCGGAGGATGAATAAGGAAAGAGAGCTTATGCTTATAATAGAAGAACGGAAAACACAATATTTTGGTCACATGATAAGAAATCAAAAGTATGAACTGCTCCAACTTATAATCGAAGGCAAAGTCAATAGCAAAAGAGGACCAGGAAGAAGACGCAACTCTTGGCTTAAAAACCTAGGGCAATGGACGAACATGACCTCCATAGAACTATTCAGGGCTGCTACAAATAAGATTAAATGGGTAAATGTAATGGCCAACGTCCTTAAGGATAAGGCACCGTAAGAAGAAGAAGAACAACATTACCATAACTGACTTATAATGCGATGAGAATTTATGCTGCGACCACTTTGTTACATTATATTTAAGAGAAGCATGGCATAGAAGGAATAGTGTCGCCTAAGCGATGCCCTAGAGAGTTAGCTAATTCTAAGAAATTTTGACCTTGGTGGTATTTGGGGGCGCCGTCGTGCCTGACAGTATTTTGTCCCAACTCGTAAACATAAAATAGGCACGAGACAAAAAAGAGATAAAAAAAGAATAATTAATGAGTAAATCTTTTTAATCCATAAACATAATTGTAAAGGATACGAGCCTATAGGCGACCATGATCACGGCTTCAGTCTCTGTCCCAAACAGATCTCAATAACCTTAATCAGGATCATACATGCTTAGTAAGACAGCTACTGTAGAACTTAATTGTCGAATTAGTTTTTTTTTCTCATATTTGATTAGTGATCATAGCTTTTTTTTTCATCTCTGATTTGATTGATTTGTGTTTGTATTTTTATTTGTATTTATATTTGTATTTCATTTGGTAATAGTATAAGAAACCAAAAGAAAATACTTGAAAATTAGATTTACCAGTCAAGAAATACAAGACCGTTACATTATGTTTATGTAGAACGGTGCAGATATAATTATTTATTCTCAAAAATAAAATGTTAAAAGCAAGCAGAAAATGTGGTAATCTATAAGTACGAATGAATCAAAATATGCAAAATTGCAAAATATGTATATGCATATGAGAACGGAAAATGTAGTACTTATTTTATAGACTAGGGAACTTAAAAATGTAGTGGCATAATTTAAAATACTTAAAAATAAAAACATTTGCTACAAACCTTAGTCCTGCCCTTTCAATGTGGTGTTCCAATCGATGATTATTTATCTAATCCCATCCATATACTAGTTATGATGAAAACTGATTGTTAATCGTAATCAAACTATCCTTATTAAACCAAAGTACTTGTTTGTAATTCCCGTCTCTCTGTTTTGTCCAATCATGCTAATCACCTATTTAATGGGCAACTGTCCAGAAGAATTTATTGGCAACATTGTACGGTACAAGTCTAGCATTTGCCGACTCTCTCCGTGCACCCATTGTTCTTAGTCGAAAATAAATTAGTTGTGTTATAAAACTTGTTCATCAATTTCAAAATTTAAGGGTGTGTAGACTGTGTATAAACGGACGTTAATACATAGTCGTCCTACATGATGGAGTACAAGGTATACAGTTTCATTTAATTCAGGGAGAAATTGGAAAAGAAAACTTATAAGACCTTAAATAAATTTACATCTTAGATGTAAACTCACTGGTAGTTATACAATCAAAAAATATTTTTTTAAATCCAAATGTTCTAGCAAAAGCACAAACTATGAGCCTCTGTCGTCGACGAAGAACCGTAGCTTTTTTTTTCATAGTTGTAAATTGGTCGTGCTACAATCAGTTGATTTATTGTACATCTTCCATTCCTTCATGGTACCTATTCCAGGATGCTGGAACTCTACAACAGCTTGTACAAGTCTAGCGGTAGTACCATATACTTTTGGAATCAGTTGGTAGTCTTAAAAAAGTATTTTCCGTCGACGATTAAAGCATCGTGGTTTATGGTTGATAAATTTAGGTTCTCTGCTGCGGAGTTCATAAAACTGACTCATTGTATGGAAGTATCCCTTGACTAGCGCAAATCTAGTTTTTAAGCCTCTTATGACTGCAAGGTGATTCCTGCTTATTTTTACAGTACTTCGGCCCTATTAGCACATGTCCATCCAATATAAATTGTTATGTTGCATTCAAATTCAGGTTTTTTTGCGGTCTCGGCTAATGATTTTTGGCATTCTCACGACCAGATCTATGCCAAACTATTTTGTAGCGAATGCTCTTCTTACAAGAACTACAATAACACTTTCAGAACCATGAATTTACCTTTGATTTGGAACTTATACCAGTGCGGCATTGTTATCATTCGCCAGCCTGTCAAGTTTCTGTTGGTAATCTATATTCCAAACGTGACGGTGGGTGAGTACGAGATGAAGATAGATGAGATCATGCAGGAAGTGGTAAACACAGGAGGAGAATACGTAGTGCTGGGAGATTTTAACGCAAAAGCAGCGGAGTGGGGATCTCCCATCACCGATACTCGCGGCAGGATACTAACTGACTGGGCGGGTACTCTAGACCTAGTGGTTCTGAACACAGGTCTGGAACCTACGTTTGTTAGGAGAGGTACAGGTACATACATCGACGTGACCATGGCGACACAAGGAATAGCGGCGAAATCAAAAGGCTGGAAGGTTTTGCCAGACTACACCGGAACTGAACATCAATACATCGAGTTCTCGATAGCTGGAACGGGGACCACTAACACGGTCCGTGCATCCGGGACGTCTGGGGGCAGATGCGGCGATGGGAATGACTGGAAAGTATACGAGGAGCTAATCAAATGAAGAGTAAGCATAATGGAGGGTCAATCACCGACGGTGGAAAGCCTGGAGAGAGTCATTAAAGAAGCGATGGAAGGAAGCAAGATTGGTCGCCAAGATGTCAACAGGATGCCATATTGGTGGAATGCGGACATCGAGGCACTAAGAAATGTATGTATAGCAATTAGAAGAAGGTTAACAAGAGCCAGAGGCAGAGCAGGAATCAATCCTGAGGTCATCGACGAGATCGAGGAAGAGTACCGCGCAAGGAAGAGGAAACTGTACAGGAAAATTCGCACAGAAAAAAGAAGGCACTGGAAAGAGCTGTGTGAAAAACTGGATGAGGACATATGGGGTCAGGGATACAAGATCGTTATGAAGAAGTTCCATGCGTATCCTCCTTATGAAATGCCTATCGACAAGAAGCTTGAGGTAACAAGAGAGCTCTTTCCGGACGGCAGATGTCATGGTGTATGGAGGGATAAAGGAGCTGAGCGGGCTGTACCCTTTACCATGGATGAACTTGTCGAGTTCACTCAAGACTCGTAGGTCCCCCGGACTGGATCAGATACCACCTGAGGCGGTAAAGGGTCTAGGACGGGTGGAGCCTGCGTGGCTTCTGGAACACATGAATACATTGCTGGAGGCACAAACTTTTCCTGAGCCTTGGAGGACATCGAGGCTAATACTGCTTCCCAAAGCTAGGGAAAAGTATCGCCCCATCTGTCTTCTTCTATGCATCAGTAAGCTCTATGAAAGGATGCTGCGAGTACGCATAGACGACATGATTGAGAGGTCAGGTGGTTTATCTCGGTGGCAATTTGGCTTTTGTAAAAGGAAAAGCACGATTGATGCAATCATGAGTGTACTCGAAACATTGCACAACAGAGGTAATGAACATCGCTGGGGGGCCCTGCTGTTGTTTGATGTTAGGAATGCATTCAATACGCTGCAGTGGAACGAGGTAATGAAGGCAATGGAGAAAAGAGAATGTCCTGGTTACCTGATAAATATTATGGCGGAATATCTGTCCGAGAGAATGAATATGGTGGAAAAGGGCACGATCGTGGACGTGACGGCCGGGGTACCCCAGGGATCTGTCTTGGGCCCGACGCTATGGAATCTGGCATATGACGGGGTTATGCACTGTGAATACGGAGAGGGTACAACCCCCTTCGCATTCGAGGATGACCTCGCTGTACTGGTAGTAGCCCGGGATGAGCCAGATCTCAAATACCGGGTTCGGAACGCAGGTGGCGTCGTAAAGAAATGGGTGACGCAGCACGGACTAAAACTTGCGACAGAGAAAACCGAAGCCATTATTCTGAAGGGGACAAGGAACAGGCAAGGTGTTGAATTGAAATGTGCGGGAGTATGTCTAACACCCAAGAGACAAGTAAAGTATCTAGGAGTGACATTGCACCAGAATGGAAAATGAGGGGAATACGTTCGGGAGGTGGTCCGAAAGGCTGCGAATATTGCGGCTGCGTTGGGGAGAGTGATGCCGAACATTGGAGGACCCAAATCCGAAAGGAGGAGGGCCTTACACGGTGTTGTACAGTCTATCGTTCTCTACGCAGCACCAGTCTGGAGCGAGGCGGGTAGAGATAACGGCCTATATGAGTCTTATGAAACGAGTAGACCGAACAAGTCTGTTGCGAGTGGCATGCGCCTACAGGACTGTGTCTGCGGCAGCCTTATGGACCATCACTGGATGTGTTCCGTTGCATATTTTGGCGGTGGAAAGAAAAGAGCTTTATGAGAGAAGAGGCCCAAACCTTACTGTGGCTGAGAGAAGACAGGTAAGGGAAAGGTCAGTTGAAAGATGGCAAGAAGAATGGAACAATACGGAGGATATGGCACAGTGGACAAAAATGCTGATCCCTAACATAAGAGTTTGGGTGGACTGTGACCACAGGCGATTGGATTATTTCCTGACGCAGGTGCTCACAGGACACGGGTGTTTTAGGGCCTACCTTTATAGGATCGGTAAGGCTGATACAGATGAATGCCTATATTGTGGATACTCGGACACTGTGACACATACGATGTTAGATTGCAGCAGATGTATAGTGGAAAGGAACAGAATGGAGAGAGAGACAGGTGTGAATTTTGTTACAGTGAGAGAAATGATTGAGAGAATGATTGAAAATAAATTAGGTTGGATTAACATACACAGTTATATCCGTGCAGTGATCAAAAAAAAGGAAGAGGAAGAAAGACAGCTGGACCAACGGCAAAGGTAGAGTGAATGATGCTGAAAGGTGAAGTTAGAACAGTGGGTCACACTTTTTGAGTTAGAATGCGTGAGTTTGACTGTGGGGAAGGAGAAAATGCCCTTCTGAGAATGATGCCGAAATAGGAGTGTGAATGTGTATGAATGGAGAATGAATTAATAAAGGTAGTGCTTCGGAAGTGATGCCGGCCTTACAGCGGCCATTCCGCTTCCGGATCGCTGGATGACAGAGGAGGGTCTGGTTTAGCAGGTAGGCGTTTGGCGTAGACTCGGCGACGAGAGGGCATTTTAAAGTACCTCTGGAACTATCGCCGGGAGTACGAAGAACGAATCCTGCACTAAGGTAAGTCAGGCGGCGTCCTGGATTGAGATGTCATTTGAAGATTCCAGACCCCCCCTCTATAAAGACGAAAAAAAAAATCCAGTTGTAAATAAATAAAAACACTTTCTTAGGTTTTGAAGCTTAAATATTTTTCTTCTACCAGGTACTCTCTTTCCAGATACCTTTCTCTAAAAAATATGTTTCAACAAGCCAAATATCTATTTATTTCTCATAACATGGCCAAGATACTTGAGTTTGTGCTCTTTATTTATGTTAATATTATCGCGTATAGTATAAATGTCTAAAATTCCGTCACCATTAAATTTCCTTGCACCCGACTCTTCTGAACCTTTACACCAGTACCTTTCATCTAAGGTGATTATCTGCTAGTGATGTTGACATTAACCCATCCAATTCTGTTCACAGCAGCTGAAAATAGATCAATAGATGCTAAGCTAGTCCATTTCCTAAGATTGGACAGCCAAGATATAGGTTTACATCCAGGGCCTATTTTGCTCTTAATATTGCTCTGTAGAATCAATTGTAGTAGTAGAATCAATTATAGAGTATAATGTAAGTAAGCCGAGGCTCTGTTATTTACAGTTTGAATAACTTCTTTGTCTTTTCTTAGCCTCTGGAGAACAGTTGTGTTAGTTGTGTGGTGTATATATGAGACCCTTAATATACGTCGGCAAATACGTAACATCTAAGAATTCTTATGCATACATTGATACTTAAAGATAAGTTGCAGAGAATCTTTCATAAACCGTTAAAAGAGCTTCTGGCTTTTTTAATACGAGTTTTTATCTCTTTTCTATGATCCTTTAATATTGCAGCTTAAATAGCGTAGTTTCTCCACTCTGTCTAACGGTGTATTGTTTATTTTAATTTGAACATTTATTTTGGTGTTTTTACTAACGATCATAATTTTTTCTTCTTACAATTTAGTTTTGGGCCGCATTTCTTACATGTTTCATGATGTTACATTTGCTACATCATCCTTTGGAGACCCTGCGCACTATCTGCTAGCAAAATGGTATGGCAAGCATATCTCATTCCAGATTGTTCATACGAGTTAAGAATTTCATACCAGATAAAAAATCTGCGGTTTTGTAGCATCCTCTTATATTATGCTTTGTTTGTTTTTTTAATTTCCCTAATAGTTTTTACGTTATATTGAAGCATTCCTAACTATTAGAACGTTTGCAAGAAGTCGGTTTAGATGGAAAAGACATCAAATTCTTAAAAAACTTGTACTGGAAACAAAACGCCAGAGTTAGGATCGAAGGTTCCACATCCGCAGAAGTAGAAATTAGGAGGGGAGTTAGACAAGGATGTGTTCTGTCGCCTCTGCTGTTTAATCTTTACTCTGAGTTTTTATTTAAAGAAGCATTGGAGGATTCTAAGGATGGAGTCAATGTGAATGGCGTAAATATCAATATTATTAGATACGTCAATGATAGAGTGTTAATTGCGGATTCTGACTTAGGTCTACAACGACCCATCAACAAGACCAACTTGACCTGTGAGCAATTTGGTATGAAAATAAACATTAAAAAACCAAAGTGATGTCAATCCGAAAAAACCAAAACGTACCTCAACCTTGCACAATAAATGGGCACATCTTAGAACAGGTCAATAGATTTAAGTACCTGGGATGTTGGATTGATAGCAGCCTAAATCCTGATCTAGAAATGAGATCGAGAATAGAACAGTCCAGAAAATCTTTCGAAAAAATAAAAAAACTGCTTTGTGATTCTCGAATAAAACTCGAAACTCGACTACGTTTATCAAAATGCTACGTCTGGTCGACTCTTCTATATGCAGTTGAAACGTTGACCCTTAAAACATCAACTGTAAAAAAATTGGAAGCTTTTGAAATGTGGATCTACCGGAGAATAGTCAAAATTTCATGGACATCGCATACCTCAAACGAAAAAGTGCTGCATTGAATAGGCAAGGAAAGAGAACTTTTTAACACAGTAAAAGTTAGAAAAACATCATACCTAGGCCACATACTGAGAAATAATAAGTACCAATATGCCCAACTTATAGTGAAATTCCTAGCTAGTTACAGATTTCTTTATAATGTTTTTTGGTGTGATTTTTTCTATTTTTACCAGTTCTTCCCTTTCCTACTTAAATTGACTGCGTAAAAAACGCAATATTTCACGTCATCTTCCACCCTCACATTACGCGGTGATTGTTATTTGTTTTTTAATCTTATAATTAAGTTCTAAACGGTTATTACAAGACAACAACTTTTGCATAAATTTGTAAAATTACCAATCGCTATCTAATTAAATTAGGAGTAGCTTGAGCTTGATAAAATCTTGGCTAACCATGCGAAAAAGCAACATCCTCAGCTCAGGTGTGTAGGTGACATCGTTGATATATTCGTATAATTAGAAGATACTCTTCGCACCTAACTGAGGCTATCTGAAGGTGACCGAACCTTCTTTATGGTAAGCGAGTCTAACTAATCGAACCAGCTAAAAGTAACTCAAAAATACGAAGATAACGGAACTTCCTTCTCCTCTGGCGTCACTTTTTCTTAGATGCTTTTTATCTATTTAATTGTCTTTACCTTCCAATATGCCAATATTCAGCTATGACGTTCAAGCCTTTTTATTTTTGTATCTATCAAGTCCTTAATTTGACTAATCTTAAATATACCCAGCTAACCATAAATCACTGACAATTTATCGAAAGATTATGCTTTTATTATGGTCAGTTTGCTGAACATTAACTGGCTCCATTTTTCTTCTAACCTCAAACATACCAATGTACCAATGTACCGATAGTTTCTGTCTCTCAAAACAACCGAACTTCTGCTACTCGACACATTTTTTATTATAAGCAAATTTCTATCGAACAACCACAGGCCATCTCGATACAATTCTTCTGTTTTTCGCCCACTCCTACATACAAAAGATTCTTTTTTTTTTTGTTGCCAAACCAGTAGTACCAAATCAGATTAAAGAGGATAACAGGAATGAAGTGCTTAATGCTGGTCTGAATTTAAATCTGTTAGGGAATCATGTTGGGTCTCTATTACTCAGGACTCTTCCATAAAGAGCATTTGGCTGAGAGTTTTTTCCCTATCGCACATCAGAGGGAAAAACTTGTTATTGTTGTTATTGTTTTTAGGGGGAAAACTTATTGTTTGCAGCATTGGAGCGGGTTAGAGTGATTCCTGTTTTACACGAATTAATACACATCTGTTGTATGAATTGTTACACCTGAACGTAATTATAAAGGCTGAACATGTCTCATAGGCTAGGTGTAATTAAATTGCTTGCTTTCTAAAAGACTGTTTAGGCTACAACGGAGTCGTCTATGACCACTAAAAATCTTTCTATTATTATAGGAACTCTGTTCATTACTGATCAGGTTCTATTTCATTTTAAGCTAGTCATATACTTGGAACGAATGGTTTTTGATTTTTAGGTAGGATATATGGAACAAAAGAATAATTTTGATTAGATAAAAGAAGGAAGAAGAAAGATAAAACGAAGAATGGCAGTAGAACAAGACATACTCAGCTACATCGAAGAAAAACGTTTAATTTTGTAAAGACATGTGAGAAGAATCGATCATACAAGGTGGATAGCAAAGGTTTCGGATTGGAGCCTAATAGGAAGGAGAAAAAGAGGTAGACCTCAAAGATAATGACGGGATAAAGTGGACGAAGCCATGGAAAGACGATACCTTAGAGATGGAGAATGGCAGAACAGAAAGGACTGAAGACGTTGGCTGAAAGAAGGAAGACGGCGACAGCTGTAAAAATCCTTATATGGATAGATACATAGAATAATTTTGTAGGTATGATGGTTTAGATATAGCTACAGAATAAAATATTAAGGAGTTTATATATGAAATTATAGAATTTTGTTGGTTTTTGCAAAATAGTAGCACTGTGGTGAATCTGAAGTTATAAAGGTACGTTTAGTTTAACGAAAGATTCTTACTAAAGAGTATGCTAGAGAGTAGTGTATCAATATATAGCATTTAAAGCAAAAATGCAAGTACGCAAAAATAAAACGTAGTGTAGCAATGGATAATTAATTGTGTCAAGTGGCGTACGAATGCTAGTTTGGTTATAAAGTAAGAATAAGAATTCTGTGTGTATAGCAGTGGACACAAAACTACAAAAAGTGTTAAGTCGATAGAAGTTTGATTCTCCGTTTATAATAGAATGATAATATCTCGATTAGCGAATGTTAAATGCTTTTTCAGAGAAGGATCTTTTTGTTGATTTTGAAAAAGGTAATAAGTCGATAAGTTTTCGAGAGCACACGCAATTTATCCGGAATCTACGACAAAAGGACGCGGAAAACAGGACGCGAGACCAAAGGACGCGGAAAAAAGGACGCGCGAAAAAAGGACGCGCGAAAAAAGGACGCGCGAAAAAAGGACGCGCGAAAAAAGGACGCGTGGAAAAAAGGACGCATATTATTAATGAATTACTATAAATAGTTTATTTTAATTGACATTAGCCATTACCCCTTTTTCTACCTAACCTAAAATCGGTTACGGTAAGAGTAAAAAGTGAAAAATAATTATATGAAAAAAACTTGCCATCACATTTTATCGAGGCTTAGGAGACTAAAATATCTTAAGTAAAATAATAAATACTAATATAATGCTGATTCTAGATTTCTGGTATTGAAACAGGTTAGATTCCATATTATCAGAATTATGTATGGGATTAGATATATAGTGCTAGCGACGTAGTGCAAGAGATGGCCCAACGTCTAAGATGGGCTGGCCATGTTCATAGGCTCCCTAATAACCGCCTAACCAAGTTAATCTGGGAAGAAGTTCCGACAGGGAGAAGGTCCTTAAGACGTCCACGAATGCGATGGAGAGATAACATATGGTCAGATTTGAGAACAATGGGGCTACCCACTGACAAACATCATGGACGACCGTTCGAGATGGAAGCAGGTTGTGCAGTCAGCCAAGACCCACCCCGGGTTGTAGTACTACCAGAAGAAGAAGAAGAAGATGTATGGGATTAGAAAAACCCAAGTATTAGCCCAGTAAAGGGGTCTAATGAGGGTTTAACGCGAACCGGAAGGTTGGTAAATTCCGCAGGTAATGTTAAGAATGTAAATAGAAACGATTAGTAAGAAAATAAAACTTTCTAATTGTTTGATAATTGTTTTTAAGAAATGAATATTACAAAAGGTCCGATATAACAAAACATCATTAACCAAATTGTTTATATAGGGGAAACTTGTCGCGGTAGCTAATTTATTCTGTTGTTAACAAGAAAACATTTTACAAATTGATATCAGTCTGTTAAGATAGTGTTAGCGTTTGTGAAAAGCCAAAAAGGCAACAACTTGTTACTTTATAATGGATTTCTCCATAAAAAAGAGCGAGTGATTGGTGAAAAGACAATTTGGAAGTGTGCTACTTATAATAAGTGCAAATGTACAGAAGGAGTGCATACCGTTGTGGATGAAATTACAAAATCCACAGAACATAATCACGTTGCAGACACGGCAAAGATTGAAGCAAAAGAAGCTTGTAACCGGATGAAAGAAGTTGCACAATAACTGGAACACTCCACCCAAGGTGTAGTAAGTAAAATTTTTCAAGGACTTTTCTTAGCTGCTACGGCACAACTTTCATCAGTGTCGTCGTTAAAAAAAACTGTGCAGGTACGCCCGCAAATCCGAGAAATTTAGAAGAACTTGTGCTTCCTGAAGAATATAAAACAACTACAGGCGGTGAGCTATTTCTATTATTTGATAGCGGGCCAGAAGAAGAACGTATTTTGTTATTTTCAACACAAAGAAATTTAAGATTTATGGAACAATGCGATCATTGGTATGCCGATGGAACATTTAACTTAGCACCACCATTGTTTTCTCAAATATACACAATTCATGGAGTGCGATACAGTAATGTAATCCCGACTGTATTTGCACTTCTAACGAACAAAACACAAAAGACTAATACACGTGTTTTTCAGCAACTAAATGTGTTGAATCCGGCCTTGCGCCCTCTAATAAAAATGATGGACTTTGAAAGAGCGGCAATAAATGCTGCACAAACTGAGTTCCCAAATGTAATAATCCGCGGATGTTTTTTTCATTTCTCGCAGTGTATGTGGCGCCATATTCAAAGTGCCGGATTGCAACGTAGATATATTGAGAATTCTGACTTCGCCCTTCACCTAAGACAATTGACAGCTCTTGCATTTGTTCCAGACCACCATGTAGTCAGAGTGTACGAGGAGTTGCTCAATAGCGATTTTTATACACAAAATGAAGAACTACTAGTGCCGCTGATTAATTACTTTGAAGACACTTGGATAGGGAGATTAGCTAGAAGAGGAAAGCGAAGACAACCCTTTTTCCAGCAAATGTATGGAATTGTTACGATTTGGCAGACCAAGATATACCTCGAACTAATAATGCTGTCGAAGGATGGCACAACAGCTTTTCTTCTCTTCTCAATAGTGCACATCCGAATATTTGGAAATTTATTAATTCTCTAAAAAAAGAATATGATTTAAATGTTTTAAAAATAGAGTAGTACATTTCGGGCAATGTACCTCCACGCAAAAGAAAATATTAAGATACAGCAAATAGGATAAGGGCTACTGTTGCCGATTATGCTGACAGGCCAACTTTAGAATATTTGAGAGGCATTGCTCACAATTTTCAGTTGCAAATATAAAAAAAATACAAAAAAAATTAATATCAAAAATAAAACAAAAAAAATAAAATGACAAAAAAATTCCAAAAAAGCAAAAAATTAAAAAAAAAATAAAAAAAACTTGTAAACACGCCAGCTTCTGCTGCCAGTCCTGAGCCTGGATAAAGTGTGAAGGCAAGTTTTTTTCATATAAATATTTTTCACTTTTTACTTTTACCGTAACCGATTTTAGGTTAGGTAGAATCATTTTCTGTAATTATATATAGGGGATAAACGGGGGTAATTGCTATTGTCAATTAAAATAAACTATTTATAGTATTTCATTAATAATATGCGTCCTTTTTTCCACGCGTCCTTTTTTCCACGCCTCCTTTTTTCGCGCGTCCTTTTTTCCGCGTCCTTTTTTATGCGTCCTTTTGTCGGTATACCATTATCCGACGCTCTATATATAGTCAACTTTAAATATAACAAATCACATTCGAAGAAATGACATACAATATTTTCCATCACAAGAATAAAACCTCAGTATTTGGTAGATGCTATAAGAATGAAGAGAGAGTCATTACACCTTTTATTATCTAAGGTAAAATTTAAGAAAATCAAAATGTAGTAACGCATATCTGTTTAAAGCGGCGATTAAAGGAGTGCAGAATCGCAAAGGTTTCCAACCGAAAAATGTCTTAAACCTTAAACGTATTAGGGAAACATTGAAAATTTTAATGATCAATCACAAAAGTCAAATACAAATTATCAGAATACCACATCTTTATTTCTATAATATTATATTATAGTAGTAGAATAATGCAAAAATTCGTAAATTTTCTAGTCGTACAAATTGTCGAACGAACAACACTGGTAAACATTTTCATAAATGATGGACTTCAGAAGTCGGCATCATAAAAGTGATTGAAGTACAAAGAAGTTTTCTTGAATTTTACTGAAATATGGTGGCGTTCGATTTATGGTTTATAAATATTGATAACTTTCCGGAGCTGGAGCCGAACTACTCGGATATGTAGTTGATTATCATACAAAATATTTTTCGAATCAAGATAATCAGTTGAAGAATGCACTTCAACTGATTATCTTGGAATATTTTATGTAATTTATAATTACTTACTTATATTATTACAGTAACACTAAACTTAATAGGAATAGTAGTAGTAGTATTATTATATTCTATTATGTCAAGATACGTATTAACTCAACGAAACAAAATACAGGGAATAACATTCAAGAATGACATAGTGATCAATCATAGAGATTTTTATCAAAATGTTAAAACCTACAAAGCGGTAGATGCACGAAAAAGGAACTCTTTGGAACTCTCAGCGATGTATATTTTTTAGTTTGTTGGTTGTGCCCTTTTGGAACTACTAGTACCCATAAGCATTATTATGTTAGTTTTTTTCTTTTTCTTCTTTCTCTTCCTCTTCTTTTTATAAAGACGTGATTCTATCTGTTTTGGAATGTGACTCCAGTAACTTATCGATCCGTCGTTTTTGTAGGTTTTCCACTGATCGTCTTCTTATTGGGGAACGGTCTCTCGCCGTCCTTACTATTATCATCTATTATCTAACGTTCTTTAATTTGCTTCATCGTCGTACGTCTGTACTTCCAGTCATGTCACACAGCATATTACCATCAATGTTTATAAGGGACTTATTCTCTGTTGTTTTTAGTATTTTTTCCTCTTTTGTGTCTCTCGTATGTTATTATGACGGAAAGCGGCTCCGCTTGATTTATTTACATGATTTTCCACTTCTGTTTCGATATGTAAACATTATTTGATCTGTTATCTGGGCCACCAGCTCCAATTTACATCTTAGTAGATTTGCTTTTGTAACTAAAGGGAAACGATGGGGTTATTTCCAACGTTCCCTGAGAGTACCTAAACCCTCGTGGTGACCTGTCTTAATTTGTTACAGGATTTAAACGTCGTTTGCTGATTCGTTTTATTACTCTTGTGGGGGTGAAATTATACACTTACACTTTTTTATCTTCGCTGTATTGTACTTGCACAATATTTTACATATGTACACTTTGCAACACTAAACTAACTTATATTATTATGCTCTTGTTGTGTACACGGGTGAGAGAGAGAGAGAGAGAAAGAGAGAGACGAGGAGACAGAATAACTTTTTTAGCGACTTCTTAACTTGAACTACTTAATTCGACTGACTTTATGAACTACTAATTTAATACAAAACGTAAAATGTTTGATGTAAAATCCAATTATTCTGTTATTTATCAAATCCTATTATTTTATCCTACTGATATATTTATTTTATTTAATAATTCATTAACTATTAACCTTTTTAAAGGTATTTTATACCAAAATTCAGAAGTATTGATGTTTTTCTATAATTTTCTTTCGTTGCCTGAAGTAATTGCGATAAATCAGAATTATGTAGTTGATTTCTAAAATGCGATTATCTTGAAAACTGTTAAGTTTTGAAGATATTAACGAGTATACCTTTTTTTTGTTTAAATAATGTATCTTTAATATTTTTTATTAAAAATACCGGTAACTTAAAGAGCAAAAAAGTTACGTGCAAATGTATGCCACATATGTGGCGCCCTCTATCAGCTACATCAAAGTATACATTAAATTATGATTTCCTATATTCAATATTACCCAGTTGTAAATTTTTATACATAAATGTGCACAAACATAAAAGTTATAGCAAAAAATAAAATTTTAAATTTCCACTTTACCACTCTGTATCCTTCTTAATATCAACATATTTTTATTAAAGCAACTTGACTTAAATCGCAATATTTTAAAGTGTAGAATCTACGGTTTCTTTTTGTACAATTACTTAAGGACCACCCTGTATATATACAAAATCTCTACTCCAAAAATTTTTCTAAAAAAATGTTATTGATTTTTTTACAATAACTAATAACGTTAATTTTTATTATATTAAGTTCTTTTTAAAAAACTCCTGAAATTTGAAAGGTAATTTCCAGGGGTATAAAGTAGTATTGAATTTAATCTTTTAAAAATCCCTTATTTTTTAAAAGATAAAAGATTAAATAACCCCGGATGCATGGTTCTCGTAGTAAAATTTAGATTTAAATCGTTTTTATCTGTTATTTTTTAACCTAAAAAATATAAAAAAAGGAAAATCTTTGTTAAGAAAACTCAAATTTTGTTTTTTATCATGTTTTAAGTAGGTACATTGAGTATAATATGGAATTATTCTCAAAAGAAAATGAAATTTATGAAAATTTGAAAAATTCTTAAATCAATTTTTTTTTTCAAAACTATGCATTCTAAACCGGTCAAAATTTTTAAGTTCATTACTTATGCTAAAACAAAGAACGTTTTATAGGGATAACTATACATTTTAATTTTTGTGCAAATGGCGTATGTTTCATTTTTCACTTTTTCCAAAAAAATTCGAAAGGTTCCTATTATTTTTATCATAACTTGCTTAATTTTAATAGTATCAACTTCTTCTAGAGTTCATTTTATAGGTATTTCTGAGTACGTCGAAAATTGTTCAATAAGTATATTTTATAAAAGCGTTGTTTTCCCGTTATATAAGCTTGAATATTCAGATTTGAGTAGGGTGATTGTGGCAACAGTGGGTCAAGTGAACACACTGAGTCAACGCCCTATTGGGTAGAAAGAATAAAGCAATAGTTGCGTCTCTTTCATAGTAGATTCGACCTTGGCTATCAGCCATTCCACGACGGTCAGTGCGCCGCTCTGAAGTGTAGTGTAAGTAACAGAGAACAATTTGTGAGTTGGTAGTGAAAAAGTAAAAAAAATACGTAAGTTTTGATCTTTTCTTATTCCGTATCTATTAATCCTATTCTGTGAGTTATAATTTTAATGCAGTAAGTAGTTATTAAGGCCTCATTTGACGTTACACTAAGGATTATCACACAGTGGTAAACATTTGTTATTGCGTCCTAAAATTAAAATGGCGACAGTGGTATACAATGGGTCATGTCTAAAGTGGGTACAGTGGATCGACCCACTGTGCCCACTGCTACTAAATTGGTTACTATATTTATATTTTTATTTTACAGAATGCCAAAGAAACGCCCGTTATGCAGGAAAATAGGTACCCATACCAAAGAAAACATGAAAGATGCTCTTCTAGAAATTGCATATCGGGAAAAAAGATACGTGTTGTAGCAAAGGAAAAGGATATTCCATTTTCAAGACTACAGCGTTATGCAGTTAAAGCTAAAGCATCAACAAGTATTGAAAATGTGCAACTTATGCCGCGTTATGATATTAATAAAGTTTTTACGGATGAGCAAGAACAAGCACTTACCGAATATTACAATAATTGCGCTCTTATGTTTTACGGCTTAACAACAAAAGATTGTAGAAAAGTTGCATATGAAATGGCAGTTATAAATAAATTAAAAATGCCACAGTCATGGATTTCAAATCAGATGGCAGGTATTGATTGGTTAAAATCTTTTCGCAAGCGTCATAATGAACTATCTTTACGCAAACCAGAAGCTTGCTGTCTTGCTAAAGCAACTACGTTCAACAAGGATACTGTAAAAGTCTTTTTCGATAGTCTACAAGAAGTATACAAAAGATGTTCTTCATTTGCTGATGGTACTAGAGTGTACAATCTGGATGAGACGGCAACAACCACGGTACAAAAACCTCAAAAAGTAATTGGTCCTAAAGGTAAGAATATTGGAAAAGTGACAAGCGGCGAGAAAGGCACTCTTGTAACAACTTGCTGCTTCATTAGTGCAAGTGGTCAAGCTTTGCCTCTGGTACTGATTGTTCCCAGAAAAAACTATAACGACCACATGCTTAAATGTGGTTGGATGAATAGCGATAAACATCTTCTGGTTGGATGAATAGCGAGCTATTTGTTACTACAATGAAACATTTTATTAAACATACCTCAAGCTCTAAAGAAAATCCTTCATTGTTAATCATGGACAACCATGAGTCACACTTATCCATTGAAGCTTTAGATTTAGCAAAAGAAAACGGCGTAACACTATTGACACTACACCCTCATACGTCAGCAAAGCTGCAGCCTTTAGACGTTGGTATTTATTCTCCATTTAAAACTTATTATAACGCCGCTATGGAATCTTGGATGCTTAAAATCCAGGGAAACCTGTGACGATCTACGATTTAGCTGAGCTGATAGGAATCACATTCACCAGGGCCATGACTCCAACAAATATTATAAATTCTTTTAAAAAGATCGGAATCCATCCTTTCGATAGAGACATTTTTTCCGAAGAAGACTTTTTACCCAGTACTGTGACTAATCGTCCCAATCCCAATACCATCCAAAATAGACTTGACGTTTCTTTGCAAGATACCATAGAAAATGAGCAGAACAGTACTTTGGTTTTGGAAAATGAAACACTCCCTGACACATTAATAGACTCTCCAACTTTTCTCCAAGCCCACTTAGAGCCTGAGCGTGACTCACAACAAGAGCCCTTGGAGCTAGAGCATGAACAATTGCAACATTCACCAAAGCCCAACTGCTCAAAGTCGAAAAATGCACCGGTATCATCAGGTGCTTTTATAAGCCCCAGTCAATTCAGGCAGCCCCTCAAAGCTCAGCCAAGGGCAAACAAAAGAAAAAGAAAACCTGGCCGGAGCATAATCGCGACGGATACACCGGAGAAGGAAAATATTAGAATGTAACGATCGGAAGTCAAGAAAAAAAATTACCAAAGAAAAACAAAACAAATGAACCAAAGAAAAACGCTGTAAGGAAAGTATTGCAAAGTGAATCAGAAGATGATACTGATGACACTATTTCTATTCATGATGAAGACTCCGACTGCTGGGACGAAGAAGTGGAAGAAGAAGTTGGAAATAAAATCGAAATACTAACCGATGAAAAGTTATTGCTCAATGACTTGCCTCGCTTTCCAAAGAAAGAAGATTACGTTCTTGTTCGTTTGCAAACTAAACGGAAAAGTGTTTATTTTTTAGGAATAGTTTTGCGTGAGCGTAATGATAAATTTGAATATTATGTAAGCTTCCTTCGTTCAAATCCCAAATATCAGTTTCACATGCCAAGTAATCCTGATGTATCATATGTTAACGAGAACGATGTAAAACTTATATTGCCTAAACCTTGTCTGGGAGGAAGTACCTTACGTCAACAGTCTTACTATTATTTTAATGTTGATTTTTCTCAAATTGATATCCGCTAGTTGACATGTGGAACGCTATTTGAGTTGATTTTATGTTTTGTTAACATTTATAAGACATAATTAATTTACATTTAAAAGCTAAGGAGGTTATAATTTGTAATAAGCATTTATTTTTTTGTAATAAAGAGTAAAAATATTAGAAATTTCCTATCTTGTTCTACTCCAATATCCTCCTGATCCACTGTGCCCTCGCGGTTGACCCACTGTATACCCATCTAAGGACACAGTGAGTCAAAAACTTTTTTTTTAAATAAATTTTTTTTTCAAAAACCAGCAAATGTGTTTAAAAAAAAAATTAACCAATGTGTAGCCAAGGAAGCTACCTTTTTATCATTAAAATTTAACTTTTATAGCTCATATAATTTCAGAGCTATGTGATTTAAAAAAAATGTGACCCACTGTTGCCACAATGACCCTACTTGCCGAACAAAAAATACATTTAATTACTTACAACTCATTTTGAATTAATATTAAAAGGTTTTTTAAGCAGGGAATGTATTCAATTTTTTATTAGCTTTAATTTTGGTTATAAGAACTTAAGAGTTGTTTATGAAAAACTGCTTTAAAACATGCATTTTTTTTCATGAAAAATCAAAATCTTTGATCTTCAATAACTCAAAAAGTATTTATTTATTTTAATAACTTTTTAGTTATTTTGAAAGATAAATTTTGTTTAGATTTGGTACCTCTATCGATTCCTGGGGTTATTTTTAATAAAATAGTTTCCACCTCCGAGAAGGGATGGCATCCTCCCCCAGGGTGAAAGCGCAAGTTGACACTGTCACTTTTATTTCTTAAGGTATCCTCTAACTAGTCATAAATTTTCATGAATATCAAGAGAGGTTTAACGAAATCGGAGTGAAAACCTTCAGTGACTGTACTTTATTTTACTGCGGTTTTATTTAAAAATCCTCTATAACAGATTTTAGAAGATACTTAATTAATTACTAGAAGATTTTAGAAAACAGAAGTTTTATTGACGATAGTGATGATAGTGCAGCAGACAAAGACTATAGGGCCAGTGGCGATAATTTTTCGTCTAAATCTAGTGAGGTAGTCATTTTTTTTTTACTTTTTTGGCTTTCCATGTTTTGTAAAAATATATTTTATTTATATTATATGAAAAAAGATGGTAGATCATATGGCTTATCGAGTTATTATACATATACAGAGAATAAAAAATTATCCAGATGGAGACAAAGAAATGAGGAAAACTATTATCGAAATAAAAGAAAAAACAAAACAGTCTTTTTGGGATTATCAGAGAAAAAATAAGAATAAATCGTACAAAAAAATGTAGGAGATGAGGAGATTAAAGTATGCAATACTGAATTCCCAAGCGTTCACGGTCTTCAAAAATCTCATGGAAGAATTGAGAATATTTTGAAAATGAAGTCAAACGGGACTATGGTTCCTATTCCTGATATGATAGGTAAGCACAAAAACAGACCCAATAAACTTTCAGAGAAACAGATAATAAATAGAAAATAGGGTTTAGACTATCTCGATCTAAAACTTGCGTGATGAGACGATCATTAAAATAAGGACAACAAAAGACGCTAATAATACAGATCAAGAAAAAGTTACCTACTTTATTGATTTTGGACATAGTTCGTGCTGATGAAATGACAAACTTTGCTAAAAACTGAAAATAACGAATGTATTACAAACAAGTTAAAATTAGTAATCTCCTTTGACTTAGAGCAAATATGTGAATCTGCCAAAATTAACCGCTGGTCCTGCATTTTCTGTAGAAAAATTTGGCTTTATAACTTAGCAATTCAATTACCAACGACAAGGTATACATGTACTTATTGATCAAGCTAAAATCAAGCTAAAATCGGAGCGAATGAGGTTACTTCTGTTGTGATGAAATTTTTAGAGAATAAGTCATAACTGTCAATTAATGGCTTTTTGGTTAAGTTAGTCAAGGAAAAGTAATTTAAACAAATAACAAATCATTTTCTGGTTCGTGGTCTTTCTATTATGCCATCAGACCGGAATTTTGCTCAAATTGAGAAACGCCAGAGAAACCGTGCACCAGTTATTTATTCGCCAGAAGGTTGGGCAGATATTATTATGAAAGCAAATAAAAAGAATCTTTTTGTTGTTATAAAAGATAAAACAGAATGATTTTTACAGTTTTGGACCTCTTCTTAATAATATTAATAAAAACACACGTTTTCCTGACAAGCATAGGTTAGATTTTGCGGGAACATACAGCTTTCGATTTAAATCACAAAATTTTAGGTCATTTTTTGTCAAACATAATGTCAATGGAGAATATCATAAAGCTTATGTCATAACAGAAGGCAGACCTGTAGTAATAGAGTTGTCAATCATTAAAAAAATACAAATAACCTCTAAACATTACAAAAAATAAAATAAAAATATAAAAACTTTTCACTTTATATTCCGCCAGTCTACCATACTTTTTATAATCAGCTAAAAGAAGCTACTGACAATGATCATGAAGAAATTGAAATTGTAGATATATAATTTTATTATTTTTTCCAATATAGTGTTACGATTTTTTAAATCAAAGAACATGTTAAGCCACATTTTTTTTTAAAACACATTTTTTTTATAAATATACTTTTTTTTTTGTAAAATAATAAATGTTTATACATAAAGTAGAAAGTGCTTATAGAATTCAATCTACATTTTTTCAGAGACAAATATTTAGATAACACGTTAGCGTTTTGTAACAAACAACGAAACTTATTGGTGGACATAACTTATTTTGGTGAAATAAATTTGTTGGTATCAAAGCCTTCATTACAAGTTTCGGGCTGAAGTTCTACTAAGTAACATATTTTTAATTCAATAGACCGGCCCCAACGAATCGAATGACAAATTTAGCAATTAATTACCGTTCCCTCAAAAATTTAATTAGAGGTGGATAGTTATTTATTCATTAACGTAATATTTATTTTGAATTTATTTTGGATACAATGAATGAAATAGATAACAAAATCGTTAATGTGGAAAAGCGTGAGAAAGAAGTGGAAAGAAGTGAAAGAATTGGAGGAACTCCAATGAGTTTCAAAACTACAATCAGGAATGAAAAACAATTTTTTTGCCTAAAAAAAATGTGTCATCACAGAAATACATTTCACTAGAGAATGATTTACTCAAGGATATAAAATATAGTATGCAATATACACGGTTAATGCAGGCAAAGCGGTTAGTGCGGTAAGTATAAAATAATTTATTGAACACTATTGATATTGAATAAAAAAAAAATGGAGACATCAGAGTTTTAGGCCGCAACTGACAATAAAAATTTGTTATTGAAATCGACTTTAATGCAAAATATGTCCACTGGTTTACGATTAACTACAAATTAAGGTAGGGACTTTCTCAAAGCAATAAAATAATGAAAATGTAATATTCTCTTAATTGACTTCATTATCATCGTCATTCAGCCTTCATTTATTACTTCCACTGCTAAACATAGGACTCCCTTGAACTACTTCATTCTTTACGATTTTGTGCTCTTTGTTGCCAATTTTTGTTGATACGCCTGATGTCGTCAGCCTAACGTGTAGGTCGTCTTTCTCTACTACGTTTTTTATGCCCTTGGCCTTCAATTTATAATTTTGCTCGTCCATCGTAAGTCATAGATTCTTGCTACATGGCCTGTCCAATGCCATTTTAGTTTCGCTATGCGTTCCACATTTCCTCCTTCTTCGCAGATCTTCGTTTCTTATTCGGTTTCGCAACGATACTCCCAGCATAGACCGTTCTATTCGTCTCTGTGCCACTCTCAATTTCGAAGCAGTAGTCTTGGTTAGAAAAAAACAATAAACGAAAAAAGTGTTTGTGTTCAATGTTGTTATAAATATCCAACATGGCACTAATACAAAATTTAATTACTATCTTAACATAAATATAAATAAAGTAGTCCGGTATATT
Source organism: Diabrotica balteata (assembly GCA_918026665.1). Taxonomy (NCBI): domain Eukaryota; kingdom Metazoa; phylum Arthropoda; class Insecta; order Coleoptera; family Chrysomelidae; genus Diabrotica; species Diabrotica balteata. Next base: position 103,591,006 of record OU898277.1, read on the forward strand.
AACAAAATATGCCGGAATGTCTTAATAATTCCAAATTGTAATTAGTGTAAAACTATGGATCACCAGCTAGATAACCAAGATCCAACTAGTTATCAACGCATTAAGGACATAAATTCAGCCATTAGAAAATCCTGCCTAGCCCGGATTCCCCACAGCCAGAAATGGAAAAGACAGTTACAACTCACTAGATGAACAGAAAAAAAATTTAAAACACGCAACAACGATCTACATACAAATTTACTAAACTTTTAAATAGAGAAACCACAAAAAAATCTCACAGATGCAGATGAGGTAAAAAGTGATAGTGAATGGGTATCAGTCCACCACAAGAAACGTCAACGCAACGACGAGAGTCCTGAATTGAAAAATACCAAATAAGCTACACTCAAAGATGATTGGCTAAGTAAAACTGTTCCTTCATCTAACAGATACAAGGCACCTGAAAATGATAAACCCAGTGAAGAGGTTGAAATTCTGGAAGACCAAAAATATGAACAGCCACCACCTATATTTATACAAACTGTCGAGTGTATCAAACCATTACAGGAATTACTACAGCAGATAACTCCAGGTAAATATAAATTAAAATGTCTTGCTAACAATCAAATTAAAGTTCAAGCTGACTTATTGAAAAAATATTCATTAATTGTAAAATCTTTAGCAGAAAAAATACTCAGTACCATACATATCAATTAAAACAAAACCGTGGATTCCGAGTTGTTAAACGTAATTTACATCCTTCAACAGATCCAGATGACATAAAAAAAGCGTTGCTATTGCATGGACATACAGTACTAAACATCTACGACAAAGCTCTTAAGCAAAGAGGCACAAAAAAGAACTGCCACTATTTAATATAGAACTAGCCATTTAAAGTAATAATAAATACATATATGATATGACAAAATTACTTAACTCTATTGTCACAGTTGAGCCACCGCACCCGAGAAGGGAACTACCCCAATGTCAAAGATGTCGGCATTTTGGCCACACGCACAATTATTGCCACAGAAGTCGCGCTGTGTAAAATGCCTGGGCAATCACCTATATTCTGAATGTCCAGAACAAAAAAAAATCATAAAATATGTTCAATGTGTAAATTGTCTTAAAAATCATACTGCCAGCTGGGGATGTTTAGTGTACAAAGAGCTGCAGAAAAAAAAATTCCAACACTACGAGAAAAAATCGCAAGTAAACCACCTCGTGCAGTAAATTCTTCAATCACTCAACCAAACATCAGCTTTGCAAAAATAATTGCAGAAAGAGATAATAAAAATACATCTACCATAGATGAGACTTCTCACGCAGTAAAAACAACAACTCCTTAACATATACAAAATAATCTAGAACTATTAGTACATAAGTTAATGGAAAGAATGGATAAGATGTTTGATTCATAATGTGTCTGATATCTAAGCGTAACCTTCAATACTAATCTAAAGATATGCTGTTGGAATGCATTTATTTACTCTCATAATCTAGATGTTATGTTTATTTCCGAAGCACACATAACTAATAAGAGCCACTTCTATATTTCCAAATATTCAACCTATGTAACTCATCCATTAGGTAAAGCCCACAGAGGTACGGCAATTATTATAAGAAATAAGATTAAGCATCATGAAATAAATAAAATTAGTAAAGTTAACATTCAAGCCACATCACTGTCGGTCGAAGATTCACAAGGCTTGATTATTTTATCTGCTGTTTACTGTCCGCCGAATAAAATAATTAAAGGTGACCATTCTACTGAATACTTTAAGATGCTTGGACACCGTTTCAATATTGCTGGAGATTATAATGCCAAACATCATAAATAGAGTTCCAGAATCATAAACTCACGTGGACGAGAATTATTAAAAAGTAATAACGAGAATCATTTAATTCCTTGCTCTACTGGAGAGCCTACGTATTGGCCCACCGATCGACCGAAAATTTTTGATCTTATTGATTTCGCTATAGTAAAAGAAATATCGCATACCTATCTTCAAATGTCTCCTTCATTTGACCTCTCATCAGATCAGTCCCCTTTCTTTATAGATCTACACAGCAACACTCTCTATTAAAAGAACAAACAGATATAGAGAAGAAAAAAAACCGTTAACCTAAAATTGCCTCTTAAAAGTGATAGCGACATAGAACATGCAGTTCCTCACCTAACTACAGTTATTCAGCAAATTGCTTGGACGTCTAGCCCAGAATTTACTTACAAACACAACTCCGAGTCCTATCCTGCTCACATAAATCCATTTATATTGGAAAAAAGAAAACTGCGAAACAGGTGGCAGCTCACTAGGTATCCAGAAGATAAAGTAAATCTTAATAGAGCTTGCCGACTACTTAAAAGAAAACTATCCAAAATGAAGACAATGAAATCAACAAATATTTTAAGAACCTCTCACCTGTAGATGATACCAACTATTCGCTGTGGAAACTAACAAAAAAACTTAAACACAACGAAAAAATGCACAAGGAATTTACGTTCCTTGTGTTTTTTCGGAATAAACAAAACGATTTCGGAATCCATATTCCATCATCAGTGTCCTAGAAAATATATAACTACTTAATTAAAAAGAACATGAGGTTGAAATTTTGACAGAGCCAACCATAACCATTCCATTATCACAATTAAGGTCACAAGGTACACCTGCAACTCATTCAACTTATAACTTATCCTTTTATATTTCTCATGTACCTAGTGTTGCTTTATAACAGATAGGGTCTTTCTTAAGTTGTAAGTAGATTACTTTACGTTCAACATAACACAAAACCACGTCTCAACCATCAAATTTTGTTTATTTCACATAATAGTTAATACAATAAAACTTCCAAACTACTTAGTCCGTTAACACACAACCAGATATTTATGTTCGTGAACTTATATAACTCAATAAGTTTTACATTTACCAGGTACCAAATGTTGTAACAACATAAAGGGCCTTATATTAAAATCTCTATTTCACCATACTACTGCACACATGTATAGTTGGTGGCCTAACTATAACCACATATTTTTATTTTCCCACATCCCATCTTATATACAGAATTTTAAAACAACAACAATGATGATTGATACTGTTATATTAATTTACTTTACTTTAACAATTTTAAATAACATTGGCTTTTGTCTTAAGCAGACGCATACAGTTATATTAACTGCTCTGTTACAACGTCCACCCTAACTTGTCAACAGTGTCATTCCAATCAGTTGCTTCCATACAGTCCTTGTAGATACACCGTCTCAGGACTAGCAACTTCAAAGTGGAGTCATATGTCGGCATGTTACCTTATCCAAAGGTAACTTTAATATCATAACATATTATAAGAAATATGGTATACCAAATGTAACTAATTATCTGTTAACGGGTTTTTACCCATATATTTAGTGGCTACATTAATGTACTCCTAGTAAGTATTAACCAAACTTTGCATTAACCTTAGTCAAAATTTCAACCTCATGTTCTTTTTAATTAAGTGGTTACATATTTTCTAGGACACTGATGATGGAATATGGATTCCGAAAACGTTTTGTTTAATTAGCCCGTTGGGGTTTTTAAATATATACCTTTTATAAAGGTTTTTTAATTAAAACGAAAAAATGAATATGCCAATCAGGAAACAAAATGGCACTTGGGCTAAAACTGACATAGATAAAGCATATACTTTTGCAAATCATCTATGTGAGGTATTTCAACCTGCATTAGAGGGAAGTCTCAGTTAAAGAAAAGTAGGTTATTCATGAAGTCGTAAATGCACCATATCAAATGGCTCCACCTATGAAATCTATTAAGAAATCTGAAATCAAATAATTAATTGATAATCCGTAAATTAAAAAGTCACCTGGATATGACTTAATATCTAGTTTAGTACTAAAAAACCTACCCAACGAAGGCGTAAGTTTAATTAATTACATATTTAATTCAATATTAAAAACAGGTTATGTTCACTCCAATGGAAAGTTGCTCAAACTATTCTTATTTAAAAACCTAATAAGGATCACACGGAAGTATCTTCATATCGCCCAATTAGCTGGTTGCCTATTATATCCAGAGTATTTGAATGGCTTTTTCTGAGAAGAGTGGAGCTTATTTTATATGACAGTAATGTTTTACCAAATTATCAGTTTGGGTTTAGGAAACAACATGGTACTATCGAGCAAATGCATAGGGTGGTAAAGACTATCAGAAATTCGCTCGAACAAAAATACTGTACTGCTGTATTTCTAGACGTCTCTCAAGCATTCTACAAAGTTTGGCATGTAGATCTTATCTCTAAAATTAAATCCATATTTTCTCATCCCATAAGCTCACTTTTAAGATCCTACCTGACAGATCGATTCTTTCAAGTCAAAAGAGGTGGAGAAATCACTAGCATACTAGAACTCACCCTCTACTTAATATACATATCAGATCTCCCAAAGACGACCAATAGAACAATCGCTACATATGCCGATGACACTGTTATCATGGCTTCAAATTCTACAGCAACTTAAGCATCCTAGGTATTACAAAACCACCTACTTAAACTAGAGAGCTGGCTTAAACTGTGGCGAGTACAAGTTAAAAGTATAAAATCAATACAAATAACGTTTAGTTAAAAAAAAGTATCGCGCCACCAGTTTCTATGAACAACACTCTACTAACAGTCAATACCGTCGTTAAATACTTGGAAATTCATTTAGATAGCAAACTAAATTGGGGTATCCACATACAAAAATTTTCCATTTGTACCAATATACAAAAACTTTAACGATTCCAATCGAAAGTACTGCGCCAGATCTGCAATGCCCCTTGGTACATTTCTAACCACAGATTACACCACGATTTACAAATACAAACAGTTAGCGCAGCAATATCTTCTGTAAACTCTGTATACAAGACCAGACTATCCTGCCATCCAAACCCGTTGGCCACGGATCTGCTCAGCATTTAACACGAAAGAAGATTAAAATGACTAGACCCCTTAGACCTCTAGTAAATATGGAGAAACAGAGCATAGTGTCATTATGCGATGAAATAACAAATTTTTATTCTGGTGTTTTCTAAATCTTTTCTTCATTTATTTTTTTTCCATTTTTTTTAGTCTTGTTATACTTATATGTGTGTCAGTGATGTTTATCTGTATTAAACTTTGTTAAGTTGACGTTTAAATTAAATGTTATATCATAATATTATATTTATATTATGTCTTACCTTGGTGCTTGCCACTCGGCGTCTTCCCACTATGTTATTGTACATAAATTATACATATCGCTTATTGTTTGTAATGAGACACATTGCAATAAACATTGGATGTTAAATAAAAAAAAGGTTAGAGTCATAGTTTCCGCGCATAGCTTATGACCAGTAAAACGCATGGGTCAAATACTTTTCTTTTCGCTAAATATGCGAATTGGTATGTTAGCACTGTGTCTCGCAGTTTTCCAAAGGCTGCCCACGCTAAAGTTATTCGTCTTTAAATTTCGCATGTTCGGTTATCCTTGCTGATTCTTGCTGATTCTTATTTTATGACCCAAATAGCTATATTTCTCCACCGGTTCTACCACTTTCTCTTGAATAGTTAAATAGTTATTGGTGACCATATTTGTCATAAACTTAGTTTTGGTCAAGTTTATTTTGACGCTCACGTTCAAACATGCAAAGTCCCATTCATTTAACATATCTGTAGCTTCTTCTAAATTATCTGTCATAAGGTTGATACTCTAATGTCGTTATGAATAAGTTCGAAGAAAATGTAGCACCTTGCTATATCCCACGTTTTTTTTTATTGGTCGGATTTTATCGTATATCTCATAGTGGTATTTTTGTAAATATTGTAAATAAGTTTACTATACCCATGGTCAACCCTGCTATCATTTATTGCTTCTATAAGTCTGTCTATTTCGATCGTATCGAACGCTTAATGAAATTCTTTAAATTAAGGACAACAGGTTTGTTGTAGTCTATAGAGTTTTTAATACGTTTCTTTATTGTATGAAGTTGATCATTGGTACCATAACTTGATCGGAATCCTGCCTGCTCTCTCGGTTGGTAGAAATATAAATTTTTTTTCAATCTTAATGTCACTAACCTAGTTAAGAGCTTGCATGTGTGGTTCAACAGGATATTTGGTCTTTAATTTTCTAGGTCTGTTCTATCTTTTTTTTTATATACAAAAGGATGGTTATAGCATTGTTCTATTTTTTGGGCGATATTCTTTGCTACAAACAGTTTCCTTAATTTATTTAATAACTTACCTCCTAAATTTACGATAGTTTATATTACAATTTCGTCCTTTTCCAGGGCTTTGTTATTTTTCATTTTTCTGAACGCTTGTCAAATCTCATGTACCTTTATCTGCGGCATTAGTTCGGAACCTTGATTCATGATGTTCTTTAAAATAGCTGTTGGTATTTATGTTTATTCTTCTTCTTCCATAAAACTCTTCGACAACCTGTATTACCTCGTCTCTATGTGAGATTTCATTTTCCTTGTTTCTTAATTTATGAATTTTATAAATCATATTCGTTAGCTTTCTACGTAGTACTTTTAGGCTGTTGTATTTCTGTACAGCATAATTTCAGTAAAAGTCACTAAGTTTATTTGCTGATGTTTGCGTGTTAGAACAAAGTGCTGTTTGTGACTTACAGACTTCTGCACTCATGTGTAACCTCATACATCACGCATAGACTTCATGACTTTTGCTAGATAATAGAACCTGACTTTTAAAAGTCGTTGGGTCTTTACCTAAGAATTGTATAAACTGGTCAGTCATACTCATTTTTCAGATTTAAATTTAAGATGTTCTAACACCTAAGAGACTAAGCTAGATAAAGAGAAACAATTGGCGTCCACGGAATTGAGTTTTATTGTTACAAAAACCTTCTATTTCAACTTTTAGAGGGTAGCTAAATTTAAAAAGCTATTTAAACAATGAAAACAAAGCTTTTCACATAAAAATTACTTTTTTAAATTTTTTGTCGAGAAGTAGAGGATATAGCAATTTTGTTTTTTATTTTAAACTACATCATAAACATACATAAGACGCCATGGAATATTACTGTATAGATTTCTTGTTATCTGAATAATCAATGAACCCTTAGATCGCAAAAAGTTGCGATTTAAAGTGAAATTTTAATTAAAAATAAAGACATAAAAAATAGTTATCTGCAGGATACGAATGTTATGTCACAAAATTGCATACTGCCTTTCTAATAACTCCCATCTCTATATTTTTTTAAGTGACATCCCAGACACCTGAGCTACTAGCATTTCCACCTGTGTGCAATGACACAATGAGAAGGTTCATGGGTGGTCCCGCCCATCAGATCACCTGCTGGAATGGGAATCCATGGGCTACTACATCAAGTCTGTTTTAGTTATTTCACTCATCAATTATTCGAGAATGCTCCTTAAAAATTATACACTTTATTAAGATGATAAGCATCAATTGATGAGTTTTCAGTGGGTTCTGTTGATTTGATCATAAATCATTTTTTCATCCTGTAAATTTTTTGATTAGGTTTTATTTACGTTTTTTAAACATTTTTAACTCAAAAACTGCTTGATACCTTACTTTGAGATAAAACTACAGTAAAAACAATATTTTGTTAAAAGTGAATCATATTAAAAAAATAATTACGTTTTTATCAAATCTCTGTAATTTTAAATAAATTTCGTTTTGAGTTTGTGATGAACAGCCACTATTTTAATAAATAGACAAACAACATTTACTATATTATGATTGTATATTAATTGTTTTTTTATATAATATTGATTTGGTTATACTAATTTTATTTTTAGTGTTTTTTTTTTCAGTAGTGAACCAAATTGTATCATCTACAAAAGAATGAGCTGATTATCAATTAAAATACGTCTCATTATAATTTTATATTGTATCCAATCTAGAGATATTTTCAGAAAATATTATTTTGTTAAGGTTGCTTACTCTATGAGAGCATGTTATGCTATACATTATGTTCAATCAAAGTAAAAAGCAAAATAAACCAAACTATTGGAAACAACCACAAAAAATAAAGTAGAAGATGTTCAGAAAAATAAAATCTAAGAAAGGTCAAAAATAATATAACAATTATTAACAAAATAGTTATCTACAGTAATGTTAAAATCTTCTAATTACTAATGGAAGCTTTGTTACTGAAAATCCCTCTACGAATAATCCTAAAACATAAATAGTTTAAATATTCCTTCACTAACAACAGCAAAAATAACCTCACTTATATAGAAAAGAACTACATTCGAGCCCTTCTAGGAATAACAAGATATATAATACATAAGAATAATACATAAGAAAAACGATAAATCATTGTCATGGTTTTTGCAACAAATGCAAAAAACGCCGTTTAATGTAACAATAATGTACATAATTTATTAAAAATATCTAACAAATATTTTTCAAAAATCAAATTTATTATCGGTATGGATCGTCCAAGTTTTAAAGTAAATTGTAAGGCTCTAATTTTCTTAGTAAGTTCTTAGCTTAGTGAGTTCTTCTTCTTCTTAGTGTGCCATCTTCTAACGAAGGTTGGCGATCACTTCTTTAAACGCTTCCCTTTTGCAAAGTGAAATATCTGTTTAACACTAAAGTTAGTCCAATATCTGATGTTTCTTAGTCAAGATTTCTTCTTTCTTCCCTAGCCCTTTCTTCCATCTACTCTTTCTTGCATGATGACATGCAGAAGAGAGTATTAATATCTACAGAGACGAATTATTAGACACTAAAAACAGCATCAGAAAAACTGCACCCAATATCCAAATAATATAGCCTTTTTTATAACTGATGTATTATACAGGACGTGTACGAACTCATTACTTTATAGCCCTCCATAAAATTAATAGATCTTTAGACATATAGCAAACCTCACCATTAGATCATCTCAGATAGGTACCTAAACTCATCACGAATATTTTTGCCCCAAGACGCTGAAGATTGCTTTTAAGATTTAACGGATATATTTATATCGCGTGTCTCACTATTAGACGTATTTGCCAACTTAAATGGATTTAAGATCTGAAAATTAAGTTTTTGTTACTAAACTTTTAATGAAAATATTTTTGAGCATGTGGAATTTCCGGTTATACCGGAAATGGTCCCTAACTTCCTTATTTGATTATTTTGGGTAGTCTAAACTTCAGACTATAATACTAACGATATATTCAACTATAATACTAACGAAATCTTGATAGTAGAGGGCCAGCAGATCGAAAGAGTAAAAAAGTACACTTACCTAGGAACACTTATAACAGAAAATAATGACTACACGGCAGAAATCAAAGTCAGAATCGAAAAATCACGTTCTAATTTTATAAAAATGAAAAAGGTCCTATGTGGCAAAGATCTAACATTAGCTCTTAAAGTACGCCTAACAAAATGTTACGTATACAGTGTACTATATTATGGAGTGGAATCATGGACGTTAAATCTAGATACCATGAGACGACTTAACGCCTTTGAAATGTGGACCTATAGAAGAATTATGAGGGTTTCCTGGGTAGATAGAGTTACAAACAATGAAATACTGAGAAGAATAGGCAAAGAGAAGGAAATTGAACTTACAATTAAAGAAAGAAAGCTACAGTATCTCGGACATGTGATGCGGGGCGATAAGTATGGCATCCTGCGACTCATAATGCAAGGAAAAATAGATGGCAGAAGAAGCATCGGAAGAAGACGAATTTCATGGCTGAAGAACCTGAGAGAATGGTTTGGATGCAGCTCAAAACAACTATTTAGAGCTACTGCCTCAAAAATTAAGATAGCTATAATGATTGCCAACCTCCGTAGCGGAGATGGCACCTGAAGAAGAAGAAACTTCAGACTAATTATTGTTATGAGTTACTCTATCCAATTGTTTTTCAGTAACAGTTTATCAAAATATAGGAAAAGAATAATTTTAGATTTTAGACACGGATTGAGAATTAAATAATTTAATATGATCTATATGTATTAAATGAGAATTTGATAAGGTCCTACCTACTACTCAACTTGGTTGAGAGAATTACTGAACTGTACGAAAAATTGGATATCTGGACCATATGCTGAGAGGAAAAAACACGCAATACCTCAATGAATTATTCCAGAAGATATGGAGGGCAAGAGATAAGTAGGTTACCATGAAAATGTAGTGGCTACGAAATATAAAGCACTGGACACGGATAAACAACACTGGCGACCTTTTGCATACCGCAAATGATTAGACTAGGTTAGATTGGAATAAGACAGCCTTATAGAAGCAATTCGTCGGGTTAGTGACACAAAAAAGTATCTCAAAAATGACTACTTTTCAGGAGAGCTTATTTAAGAGTTTTAAAAAGATGATTTGCATTTTGTAGTGACCTGTAGTTTATCCTCAACTTTTTTGTTCAGAATTATTAAACCTATAAATGTTTTCATTACGGTAATAAAATCATACGCAACAATGTCTTTTGTAAAATATTGCTTTAGAATTTGTGGAAGGGCAGTACCTTACAGCCTCCAGATCAAATTCAATGGAATTTATTTTGTTTTCCAAAGCATCCGCCTTAGCTTTGTCGTGAAATTCCCTAGCAGCATTTTTCGTGCTAATATGTTGTTCGTAATTCTTATGCAATTCTTTCTTTTTATTTTCAGTTGTATTTTGATTTCTAAAACAGGTATCACACATGTCTTTTCTTGGTACTTGAAATTTTAAATAAAAGTTATTGTAAAAAATTTGTCTATACAACCATGATTTCTCAGGCACTATTTTCTCGATGTGAAGGGACTGTAGGAAAAGATCTAATATGGCTTGTGATAAATTCCTTAGCATCTTCAGGTCTTGCGACTTCAGGAGGGTGATGACTTTTTTTACTAGTCTGAACAACATGATAATCCGATATATTTTTCAGTATATTTTTTGCAAAGGTTTCTGATATGTTGAACCTGGCAAGAAAAAACTCCTGACAAACCTGAATTTTGTTACCCTCTTTCACTAAATAATACTCTATGGTGTTTGAACGTCGTGAAATTTCAGCTTTTGTTCTAACTGAACTTTATGGTTTTACTTCAACTAAAGAAGAAATATACTGCTTTTCAATATTTCCAAGCTCATTCCAAAATGAAGAGTGACAGCGCTGCCTATATTCTTTAATAAATTTACTATTACATTTTTTAGGCATTTTTAGAACAATTCTTTGGTTTTACACTCCTTACACTAACTGCTTTGCCTCGTATAGAAATATAGGACATACCAGTCTGTGTCAACCTCTTGCGTATATTGTTCTTCCACGTACTCGGCTCAGCCTTCCTTTTTCTTTTACATTGCGAACTGGCACTGCCATTACTGGTACCCACTGCACTACCATCAATGATACCCATTGCGCTACCATCACTGGTACCCACTGCACTCACATTCCGCTCCAGTACAATGCTTCCTTCATTTCTCATTTCTGAATTAACTGTTGGTTTTTGAACCGAAGAATTAAAAGACTCCCCAGATGAGGACTCAGGAGTTGACGGAACATAAGGAGTGTCATCAATAGGATCGTCACAAAAAAATATATCCTCACATTGTTCATATCCTGATCCATTAGGTTCACTGGTAGAAACATGCGAGGCACTATTTGAATATATCACTTGTGATGAGTGCGGTAAATTATTAATATATGTTTCATCAGAATCGACAGCAAAAAAATATATCTTCATAATCTTCATACCCTGATAAATTAGGTTCACTGATAGAAACATGCGAGGCACTATCTGAATATGTCACTTGTGATGAAAGCACTAATTTATGACTATGCGTTTCATCATCTCGTACCGATTTGTTAAGAGCTAACAAAACTAATTTCTTCCCTCTTGAATCCATTATTGTGTAATAATAAAATTATAAAACAGTATTATAACGATTATTATGACAATATCTACAACAATTAACTTAAAACTGATTTACGTGTTTACGGCTTCACAGTTGTAACAAAACTGGAAAGGCAACGGACTACCCTGATAAATATAATAAACAAAAATTATCAACTGATTCACATGTTTCACAGCTGTAACAAAACTTCAAATACAACAGACCACCCTGCTAAACATAATAAACAAATTATCAAATCCACAGTTACTACCTGCAAGAACCATTTAGTGCAGTAAAATTTATGCCACAAAAAGGTAACTCAATATCAGCTTATTTATAGTACAAAAACATAATATCACAGAAATGTAACAGCACTTACATTTCTGTGACACTAAAAGATTGCTAAAAAATGTAGTTACGAAAACTCCTTATTGGGGTTTTAAGTGCTCGGAGAGATAAAATTTTGTGTCGCTCAATAGAACTCACTAGGGTAAGTTCAATGGTGTAGATATGTCAAAACGGGAAAAAATGTAATTACATTTTTGTGTCACTAAGCCGACGAATTATTGACAGCAGGATTGACCATAGATATAGTAAATTTATTTATAATATTTTTACAAAAAGACTACTATGACTGTTAAGATACACGATAAAACCCGACCAATAAAAATAAAAACTGAGATACGGCAAAGAGATATATTGTCACCGAAGTTATTCATAACGGCATTAGAGTATGTCCTTAAGATGGTTAATTGGACCTACAGAGGAATACCAATAGACGGCGAAAAGTTTAACCATCTTCGTTTCGCAGATGACATTGTCCTTAACTATTACGGATATGTTAAATAAAATTGGACTTGGCATGTTCGAAGGTGGGCCTCAGAATGAACTTGACCAAAACTAAGTTTATGATAAATATGATTCCCAATAACGATTTAACTATTCACGACAAACTAGTAGAACTGGTAAAGAAATATATCTATTTTGGACATAAAATAATAATCAGGAGAGATAATTAAACATGCGAAATCCAAAGAGGAATTACTTTAGCGGGGGCGGCTTTTTTAAAACTGCGAGACACACTTAGGGCCAACATACAATTAACCTAAAAAACAAGTATTTAATTATTGCGTATTACTGATCATGACCCATGGGGCAGAAACTATGACTCTAACCAAGACTACGGCTTCGAAATTGAGAGTGGCACTGAGACAAATGGAACGATTTATGCTAGAAATGAGGTTGCGGGACCGAATAAGAAACTAAGATCTGCGAAGAAGGATTAGTATTGCTGATGTGGAACTGGAATGGACCTGCACAGGCCACGTAGCGAGAATGTAAGACTAAAAATTGGAGCCCAAGAGCAGACAAACTTAGTAAAGGAAGACCACCTACACGTTGGGCTGATATCATTAGACATATTACTAAAAATTAGCAACAAAAAGCACAAAACATTGTAGAATAGAGACGTTTAGGAAAGTGCCTATGTTCAGCAGTGGACGTGATTAATAAAGCCTGGGTGATAATGATGATGATGAAATAATAGACGTTTGGTCTTAAGATAATTCGTTAACGCACTATAGGTGCATGACACTATAAGAAGAGGGAAGGGTCCTATACGATAGTCTGTTTGAGTACTTGAACATTGGTGGCAGATATCATAGAGATCTAATGTTTGTGAAACACTTATCTTGGACAAAAAACTCTGTTCTAGTAGACAATATTGAGACCAAAGGAGTTTTTGTTAAAGCAGGAGTTATGCTGAGCCATAATTTGTTATACTTTATGCATATAATAAAAACTAGCTGGTATTCCATAAAAGTAGTGCTGATTAAATAGCTACTAACTAATCCACTAAAGCACTAACATCTATTGATTGAAGCATTAAACACTTGTGAAATGGAATATACGTTGAGTTCAGTTCGGTAAAATTACAGGCACCAATGTGTTTAAATTACAATAAATAGCAGTTGTAAATCAATTTTACAAAGTTGTTGCACTAAGTAGAAACAAAGTATCTAGTATTCTAAGATTAACTCTAGGTCATAGATGTTTGCCAAAGCATTTACCTAAAATCGGAGTATGGCACTGGCATAGCTGATCTAAATCACATATCATATTCTTTAACTGTCCATTGCATCTCAATATGAGCACCTGATTTCTACAAAAATTTTTAAAAGAAATACTTCCTTAAATTTAAATTTGCTATTAAATAAAATTAATACAAAATGTTGTAAACTAATTATTATATTTAAGCAAAAAATTAAACTGAAGATGTAATTGAAAAATGTTATCATTTAAATGTATTTTTCCTATGTATGTGTACCTGTAAGTTGTTTACCTATCTAACCGTGGTTTTTGTCTTTTGTGATATAATAAGGTCGCTCTGATTAACTACTAGGGGTGAAAAGTGTCCTCCCTTTACAATAATATATAAATTAATACCATTATTTATCAGTTTATACTTTAAATGACTTTAAGGAAAAAGTTGAAGTAGGATACTTTCGGTCTAAATGTTACCGCTTGGTAACGTTTATTTGACGTTTTTGGAAATAGTAGGCGATTTTGTGTGCTTTGTAACTTGAGAATATCTAAAAAATAGTAAAGCAAGACTTAAGACTTAAGTTTGCCACTACTGCATAAAAGATAAAAAAAACTTAATTTTCTACAAGCGCAATGCTTTACAGATCATTTTATCATTTCGAGAGGTTTAAGTTTCAGGTAATAAGTAATTTATTTGTTATGATATCAAAATGCTTAGTACAATTGTCTGGCTTTTAAAATGGGCAAAGGGTATTTTAAGGTCTTTACTTGCCACTGAATGCAAGTAGGCCAGTGATCAATTTGCAAATCTCTCTAGGTCTATTTTAAAATCCTGGTTTTATTTCGGCGATGAGTTTATACAATCTAAGAGTACATTTATGCTAATTATGCTTACGTGTATCCAATATATATATTGTGTATGCTAAATAATTGCCTTGTTACAAATTGAAGTCTGCTTTATTGTTCTACAACAATCGGTTAATAAATTTGAGTTAATAGATTTGATTGTCCCTCGAGTGAGTATCTATCCGACAAAAAAAGCTTTTTTACAAAAAAGTATTCTAGTTAGAACTAAGAAATCCTGAGTTTTTACTACGCTTAGTACGTTAATGCTTTTACCAATGCTCTACCAAGACAGTATTAAAGTATTAAAAGCATATACAGCACTTTTTGGACAATAGCCTTTCTTTCGATTTTAAAAACATACAGATTTTAAAAAGAATATAAAATTATAACGAAGGATAAAAAAATATTAAAGATTTCTCATCTTAACAAACTACTAACCTCTATTACTATAAATCTGTTATTCGTCTTCAGCAGTATATACTATAATATTGCTATAATCAAAAATACATACAATTCATGTATTTGGTTTCAATTAATCGCCCGAATGTCATAGCATTTAGATTTTAAATATCAATATTATTGATACATTGGTAATATGACCATTTTCTCGTTAACCATGTCACCTTAATCTATGTTCTCTGACGTTGCCACAATTAGTGCCTTCATTGGAATTCCAATAATTGGGTATTGATGTCTTGTTCAGATAATCGACACATCTATTTTGAAATAACACATAATGGGCATATCAAAAAAACTTACCGAAATCCTTCTAAATAAAACTGTAAAACATATTATGTAGACCTAAAGTATTGATTAGAAGGTATTGTTAAAGAGACGATAAGGCATATGTTGAACCTACACATGGTTGACAAACAAGTTAAAGCAATTATGATAGTAAAGTACCCCGGTGGAATTACAATTGCCAAAAAACAATTATCGTGTAATTGTGACTGAATATGATAGCCCCATACAGTTCCCCCAATGGACCCTTAGATATCCATTCCCTCAGTTCAAAAGAAGTCAGGTGAATACTATCAGAACGATGAAAAGACCCTAAAAGAAATTTTCAGAGTGAACTGTCCTGATAGTCTCAAATAAAACTGATACCAGTAGACTCGTGGCACCGGACTGGAATGGATATCATAACTTACAGTTGTAGGGAAAAGTGGCGTGGCAGAAAAGTGTTGAACTAGGAAAAAAATCAAACCAGCAATAAACTTATTTGAGCCATATAAAACAGCGGGTCTGGATATTTACTAGATCGTTCATTTACTTTTTCCTACCGTATTCTCATTGGTTATATACTCCTCCACTTAGTTATTTGCCCTGTAGTTCTATTTATTTTTTATTTCTCTCATTGTTTATCTTACATGAATATCGAAACATCACATATTATAAATTTAAACGCAACAGAGCCACCTACGACCCATCTACTTTTGCTGTTTATTAATTTTTTTTATTAGAAAAAGATGTCGCATCCACCAAAAGGTTATTAGCGATGGAACAAAATATAAAAAACAAAGTTAAACCCCTACAGATTGTACAAAATGTTTATGGATCTAAGATAATTCAATATATTGTTACAGGAACAGTTTTGACCTAGAGCCTGTAGTAGAGCGTTTGGGATCTTGTAGCGCTGTCTTTCTTGATCATATTTAGTAAAAATTGTTAAAAAATGTTCGACTCTTAATCGGACGTTACACTAATCACATCTAGGTGGATTATTCTTTGTGAAAAGTTAGGAGTACGTTAATCTGGTATATCCAAAACACTGAAGACCACTGGAAACCACTAAGACACATTATTTTTGATTTTATTTAGACTGGGATTAGTTTGAGACCACTCATTTTGCCACAAACACCACACTTTATTTTTAAAATAAGCTTCTAAGTCACTGGAAACACACTTGTCTATCGGCTTTGACAAATCACTTAAAATTTCCTCTCGTGCAGTCGTGTCAGCTTCTTCATTTCCTGTTATTCCGACGTGTGAGGGAACCCATAAAAAATGGACGCTTCTTCCATGTTCATAAGAAATAATAATATCTGGAGAATATTTAGATAAAAGAAGCTGTAGCATGGGAAGACGATGAAAAAATCCATTAATGTTCCATTGAAATATCGAGTTGAATGTTGTTAAAAGATTCGGAGTTAGATGATACTGAACAATTGTCTACAAAAGAGTCACTATTTAAGTCAGAAAGCTCTTTCTCTAAATGATTGTGTAGTTTCTTTTGAAGTTTTGTAAACTTGCTTTTTGTAGATCTATCATTTACATATTGATAGCTGCTTTGTAAAAGATGGATTAAACCATCCATATTAGTTGTAAATTCTTTGACGACGCTAATAGTGTCGGAAGAGCCTTGGACATTATCAATCAGTAAGGACAATTGGTGGTAATTTAAAACGAATGGTGGGGTATGATTATCAATGAAATTTTCAAGAGTTTCTCGTGTAGATGAGACTTTAGATGAGCGCGGTTTTTTTGGTTTAGAGGGTTTGGGTTTTGCAAACAGATTTTCTGATGAAATTACTGAGTCTGAAGGAGGCGTGACGATCTCATCAATACTGCGTTTTTTGGACGAACTTGCGTTTTCATAATTGCTATTCGAGTTTTCACTTAGATGCTGTGCCTTTATTATATTTGGAAGTACTGGGGCAAACTTATTGGTAATGATAGAACTCGAGCTTGAAGTTTTATTTGTAAGATTGGTTGAAATAGTTTAGAAAATTGTCTTAATGTATTAGTTTTATTAGAATTTTCTGCAGTTGTATCTAATGAAAAAGGAACTGATAGATTGGAGGATATTGCTTCCGAAGTTTGTGAAAACGGTATTGCTACTGAATGAGGTTGATTGAAAGTATTGTTATGAGTAGGAGCGTTAGTAATTTCTTTGTCATGGAGATTTATTAGGTGTAGGTGATATGCTTGGATTTGATAATGGATAACTTGATGACTGCTGGGTGTTTGGTACCTTGTGTAGTATACTTGTTAAAGCTGTTTGATTTGGTACTTCATTGTTGACTTGACTCAATATGAGTTGATTCCGTTACTGAACTGTTATTGCATTGGGATGATATGTGTCCTGTAATTTTGCAAATAAAGCAGGTAAGTGTACCTTGTGACAAAAATATGCGGTAAGGTGTTTGATCGAAATTTATTAGAATATAATCTGGAACTGGTGATGTTATAGGGCTTATATAAACTTGCCTCCGAAAGCTCAATATGTGACTATATTCGGGGAGAGTCGAGCTAATTTTCAGAAATTATATTGGGGAAATAAGCTTTAAACCGATATTCTGTAATTCTTCAACTAATACTTAATGAGGAATGAACGGGCAGACTCCAGACAAGACTAGTCTTTTATTATTATTATGAGATAATCTAGATGAAAAAATAATATTTTTTGGGTTGATGATTGTTCCCAAAGGAATAAGATAATCCTGCAGTTTAGCATTATCGATGCAACTAAATACAATCGCTTGGGTCTTACTCGGAAAAGAGTGTGAAGTGGCTTCGGAAATCGTTCTCAAAATACAAACATTAGTAAATTATTTAGTAATATTTGTATTTTGAGAACGATTTCCAAAGTGAAAATTGAAACTTCAGTAAAGGTATTTTAACCTTTAATTGTAAGTTTATTATCATCAGTAGCTCGATAATCATTTTTGGGTCCTGGCTTGTTCTAGTATTTTCCGCCATTCTGTTCTGTTCTTTGCTTTGTTTTTCCAGTTGGTAATCTTAAGTGTTTTCAGATCTTGTTCCACTTGTTCCATGTATCTAAGTTTGGGTCTTCCCTTTGATCTTTTCCCTACTAGTGTTTGCCTTATTATATGTTTTGGCGTTTCAGTCTCCAACATACGTTCAACATGGCCCATCCAGCGCTGACGTCTGATCGTTTGATCTTTATGGATGTAACGATCTCAGGTTCATTGTATGCTGTGTATAGTTCAAAGTTATATCTTCTGCGCCATATGTCATTTTCCTTTACCCCCTTATATATTTGTGTCTTAGGATTTTTCATTCAAATGTACCTAATAGGTTCTCATCGCTTTTTGACAGTCCACGTCTCTGATACATATACAAGGACTAGTTTTATCAGAGTCTTGTGTATTTTGCATTTGGTTTTTCTTGTGATGTTGTTAGATCTTAAATGTTTAATTAGTCCATTAAATGTTTTATTAGCGATATGTATTCTTTTCTTAACTTCTTTACTGATATTGTTATCTGCGTATTGTTACCTAGTGAACCTAGATATGTAAAACTTTTCACGCTTTCGATGTTATAGTCTCGTATTGTCAGAGTCTGTAGGTTTCTTTGGCCTGTCGATTTACTGACCTTCATGTATTTTATTTTTATTTCGTTAATGTTTAGGCCACTGTTTTGTGCCGCTCTTTCTATCGCATTAAATGCTTCTATCATCTCTCTTTCGCTTCTAGCTGTGATATCAACATCATCTACAAATGCCAATATTTGTACACTTTTTGTTATTATGGTTCCTCTGATGTTGACTTTTGTCTCCCTAATTATTTTCTCTAATGTGATGTTGAATAGAATACAGATACAATCCATGTTCTTACATAGGTAAGTTGTGTAGTTGGTTGCCTATCAGTACCCACAAAATTTTACCAAACTTCAGTCCACCTACATTATTAAAAACTTTTTTTCAAATCTCTTAATGTAAATTTAGGAGAAATTCATAATTCAAACTACAAGATTGATTGATGCTACTATTTAATTTTAAATATTGCTGGCTACTGTCTTATTTAGACAAATACCTCAAGTTACATTGACTGCTTGTTCCGACTTCCTTCCTTATATGTCATTAATATCATTTCATTTAATTGCTATTAACAAGTCCTCGTGGACATTTTATCCCAGAACCAGCAACCTCCAGTGGAGTCTCACGTTGTCATGTTATCAATTTCAATTGTAACTTAAACATCATAGCATATAAGATTCAATAATAACTTAATAGTAACTTAAAGCCAAGTAAAAAACATTTAACGGGTTTTTACCCAAATATTAAGTGGCTCAAAACAGTACACTTAGTAAGTGTTAATTACCAATTTGTATTAACCTTGTTCAAAATTTAAAATTTCATGTTTTCTTTAATTAAAGTGTTCATATACTTTTAGGACACACTAATGATGGAATATTGATCTGTTCTTACATGGATTGTATCTGTTAGTTCGTTTTGAATGCGAATTTTGCTTTGTACTTTAAGTGTTTCTTTTACTATATCAATGAATTGAGTTGGAATATTAAACTCTTTTAGTGCGTGGATCACAAACTCTCGATAGAACTCTCAAAGTCAATAAAAAGATGATGTGTGTCTATCCCCCAACTATTTGTTCTGCATATGGTCTCGATCGGTCATACACAATATTTGACAGTATTTTATATGCCACATTCAGTAGCGTTATTGCCCGGTAGTTTTTGCATTTAAGCTGATATTTTTATGTAGTGGGATAATTACTCCGGTATTCCAGTTTTGTGGCAGTTGTTTATTATTCCATATGTTCACTATTAGTCCGTGTATCGCATTCAATAGGGAGTCTCCACCTTCCTTTTTAATTGTGGCTTATTCCCAGTTAAATAGTAACAACTTTAAAATGCCACAAGAAAATAGCTTTAGAACAATACTAAAAATCTTTAGTTTACCACCACTTTATTGAGATATTTGTGTAGTTGGTTGCCTATCAGTACCCACAAAATTTTACCAAACTTCAGTCCACCTACATTATTAAAAACTTTTTTTCAAATCTCTTAATGTAAATTTAGGAGAAATTCATAATTCAAACTACAAGATTGATTGATGCTACTATTTAATTTTAAATATTGCTGGCTACTGTCTTATTTAGACAAATACCTCAAGTTACATTGACTGCTTTGTTCCGACTTCCTTCCTTATATGTCATTAATATCATTTCATTTAATTGCTATTAACAAGTCCTCGTGGACATTTTATCCCAGAACCAGCAACCTCCAGTGGAGTCTCACGTTGTCATGTTATCAATTTCAATTGTAACTTAAACATCATAGCATATAAGATTTAATAATAACTTAATAGTAACTTAAAGCCAAGTAAAAAACATTTAACGGGTTTTTACCCAAATATTAAGTTGCTCAAAACAGTACACTTAGTAAGTGTTAATTACCAATTTGTATTAACCTTGTTCAAAATTTAAAATTTCATGTTTTCTTTAATTAAAGTGTTCATATACTTTTAGGACACACTAATGATGGAATATTGATTATTAAACATTATGTGATGTAGCCCGATTGGTTGTTTTAATTATATACCTTTTATAAAGTATTTGTAAATAAAGGTTTTATTTATTTGTTCAATATTACAATCTTAATTTGATATACAGTTTAAACTAAATATTTTACTTTTTGGTCAAACCAATGTCACAAGTTTCTTCTTTTAGTATCTTTATTTTTTGTGCAATATTTTCTAATTTTTATTAACTAATTTTTATCAAATATTTTAGTATTGTTTTTTTAATTAAGCTTTCTTCATATATACGAGCTACACCTTGGCTTTTAATTTTTTTAAATAGATTTTTTGGTGTATTCACTTTTTTCTTAAGATATACGAAATTTAAAAATTTCTAAGTATATCGTCAAGAAATTATACGGGCTTTATGCATATATGTATTGATAACTAACAATGTTCAAAACTTACATTTGTTATTTTAAAAAATTACTCAAGCAGAAATAATAAAGTGACGGGGCTAAAAAAGAAGGACAACGACTAAAAGCGAAATTGTACCGCCGCCATCAGTGACGTGACTATCGTGAAACAACAAGGCATCTTGGTTCCAGCCACGATGTTCCATCACGAAGTTGGATGCATGTCCTTAAGAGAGCGAAAGTGATCTTTACCGTAGTAACTGCTCCTGTAGATCGCTTTATGCAGATGTTACAAGGAAGTCGGGAGTTATTTTCTAGTCTATATTGGGCTAATAAACATCGAATGTCACTCCGTAACGAAGATCGCTTTTTGTTTTGTTGCTGTAATAGCGAATCGTGCGTTTGGATGGTACAATAATGGTACTTAAAGTTTGATGTCGTTATTTTCGAATTTCACATCGGTAATATGTTGTTTTATAGATTCTGACTACTATTAGCTTAGTAAAGAAGACATGCGACTATTCTACCTCTGAAAAAGAAATAAAACAGGTTTACATATTATTTAACTGTTTTTTTGTTGTCTTTTTTTAAGTAAATCTGATTATTATTTTTTACTTTACCCAAATTATTTATTTTTTAAAATTGTTTCCTGCTTTTAATTGATATCAGCCAGTCTTCTTTAAGAAACTTTAATATTTTACTAATGCGATGTTTACTGATTATTTACACCTGCCTGTGTTGGCATTTTACATGAAAGTACACAATTTTTTAGTTTAGTAGAAAGTACACAATCAGCTACACAATAAATTTTTATTTTACTCTGCTATACATCCACATGATTTTGAAATCTTTATTAGGTATGATAGAGTTATATCTAAAGAAGATTCCTATACAGCCCCGCGTCGTAGTCTTGCATATAAAGCGTACTATACAAAAACAAATAATTAGGTAGCTGCCGTAGTAAACAAATAATTAAGTAAATCTTATTTATTTTATTTAGCGTATGGCTACATCACAGGTTCATATATATACATATAATATAAATTATATAAATAACAAACAACAGTAAATACAAAAATATTATTCCACAAACAAACATCTAGATTATAAATATATTCGATTGACTCTTTTGTAGCAGCCAGGAAATCTGAAGGGTTGCCGTTATAGGATCTAATCGGGCATTTCTCTACCATGTGTTTTACTGTTTGCCTGACAATTTGGTAATTGTGTTTTTCCCCATCTAAAAAGTGAGTCGGAACATCTGCCACAGTTCGTCCTTATTCTATTGAGTGTGGTCCAAATTCGTCTCGGTTGGTTGAAGCCCTCAGGTTTGCTTGTAATACATGGCATGTTCCAGTTAGCTGGTGCAGCAATATTCTCCCATTGTTCTCTCCACCGTTCAGTTACATTAAAGTTTTGATCTACTAGCATTTTTGCTGTTTTTAGAGGCGGGTGTCTTGAACGGAGCCTATTTATGTCTCTGGCGGAAGTTCCGACATGGGAGCGGAGCTCAGGATCAGTATTGAATTTTGTAAATTCTCCGACAAGGGCATGTTTCCGGCGGATGGGTGGTGGAGCTATATGACTCAAAGCTGGTAACCAGTAAGTGGGCGAGGCCTTGATTGTGCCCGATATAGTTCGCATGGCTTGGTTGGGTTGGACACATCGAGCAAAAAGATAAAAGAGGGAATGTAAAGGTAGTGGGGACAACAATATTGTTAGACAGGAAGTGCTATCTTGAGAGGCCACTTTAAACAAGGAAAGACAGTCTCTTTCCTTGTTTAAGAAGTCAAATTTAGTTTGGTTATGTTATTGTTTGTCCCAACTGTCACATGAAATTTTATTTATATTGAAGTTTTTTACCAATTATGTCACTTTTTAGACTATTATCGTTAATATTTAATTAAAGCTTTCTTGTCTGAAAAATATTTTACAGGTATTGTTAACAAGTGTTGGAAAATTTAAATTTAGCGCCTTTGCATTTCCGGATATGTCCGCCATCACAGGCCACTTTTTTGGTCTCCTTTTCATAACGATTAGATTCCCTCTTTTATCTTTTTGCTCGATGGTTGGACATCAACACGGTGAGTATGTGGACTGTTTATCCACATGTGGACAGCTAATGCTGTCGATCTAAGTGTGGGTGCTGAGGAGTCCCATGTAGTGCCGCAGAGCTTTTGCAGGATGTTGTTACGAGTTCGGAGTTTTGCAGCAGTCTTAGTAAGATGCTTTTTAAAGTTCAGCGTTCTGTCAAGTGTAACACCTCAGTATTTTAGGTGTTTATTATATTTAAGGAG
>OU898277.1:104227642-104243927 GCA_918026665.1 Diabrotica balteata
CAGACAGGGTGGTCATGAAGTTTTGGTACATTTTTAAAAATATCCAAATATGTTTGCCCATGCTGCCAAGATGCCGGTACAGGTATGGAAACCGGATCTTTTACATGATACTGTTTGAGTTATTCTTTCCACTTTATTCTACTATTAAAAAAATAAGTTCTTCAACTACTCTTTATAAATAACCATTAATACTAAATAAATGACGGGAACTTATTATTAATGTTTTTTAAAATAATGATCCATCAAGTAAGCGGTAAAATTAATTTACTGGTTAATTAATTAAATTGGTATGGAAAAGAGACATAAGAAATTGAAGTATAACACTGCTACAGTTTGACATTTTGTATTTATTCCTGAAATATTCACGACAGCCACTTATATCGTTACCCTTATGCGAACTTGCCAACTGCTATTCAACGTCATCCATCCTTGAGACCGGACTTAAATTCTTTTTTTCTTCTATAGCTGGAACTGTCGTTTATTAATATAAATGCATATTGTAGAAATGACTTAAATTCTTAGCGAACTCGTCATCCCACTCTATTAACCGTATCAACACGTTAATAAAAAAAATCAACAAAAAGCATATCGGAGGAAATACCACAAAATTATTCTCGATTTTTTAAATTCAGCCAATTAGTTCCATTATACAAAAACTGTCATTTTTCAGAGTCACTCTTCAAGGTTTCTATCGTATTAAACTTTTCCAATATATTTAATCTTCTTGATGATTATGTTTTCGTAGAATTCGTATGATTGAAGAGATATTTGGTATAAGTTCTATTATGCATTAACAAATTACTTAGAAGATTTTTAAAAACAATAATTTATTACGTATTTAAAAATCGGTTTAGTCGATTTTCTTTAGTAATCATTTGGTAACCTTTATTGTTAAGTTTTTTTGGCCCAGAGATAATTTTTTTAATGTTTTCTTTTTGTTGAAGGAACATCTCAATAGATTGAGATATAATATTATCATTTTTCTTTTAACAAAAAAATTACTTTTTAAATATTTTATATCATTATAATTTGGCATATTTTAACGATTTATGCACATTTAAATATAAAAATGTTTTCCGAAATTAATTATAAACATAATTCATATTTTTTATGCTATAGTTATAAAAATATGTTGAAATTTTTATTATTCTAAAACTTATTCATTTATACTTTAAAAATAAGGCATTAAATATTAATAACGTACGTTACTAACCATCTTACAGGCCCATCTAACAATTATTACCTTTTAATTTATTATACTTAGGAGATAGGAGGTCAGAAAAAATGTGTAACATGGTTCAGTTCTAGTAATATAAAAATAAAATACAAAAAAAATATTTCGTAATTAGTATTATCATAATCAAATAAATTATTAACTTTTGAAGTAGGGCCTTATTAGGAACCCATCTTCCAAATAAGGCCCATACCTGGCCCCTTATATGGCCCACCCCAAAACTTTTAATGGATGAAGCGTGTTAATGGCAATAAAACCAATGACAAGATTTACCAAATATTTAATAAACATTAATATAATTAACAAATGATATATTATTACTTCTCACACCATGGACATACGAAATTCGGCACTTTGTCTTTGGATGTCAACCCCACACATTCTTCATGTATATACTTTTTGCATTTTTTGGAAAGTCTCATGTCAGCTGTTCTAACTTCACAGCATAAATGACAAAACCAGTTAACAGCTTCTGATGTTCCACTGCAGCTTGGAGCAGAACCGTCGTTTTCATTACTAGATTTCTCCAGATGTTTTTGTTTCGCCGGAATTATCTTTCCTTTCCCAACTAAAACCTCCTTAGAGGCATTATTTACTTTGGCACTCTGCTGATTTTGTCTTTCAGCAAATAGTTCCCTAGTTACTACTTGCGCCTGATAGTTTAGTGCCTTCCGTCTAGGAGTCTGGAGTTTCTTTCTCAGCTCTGAAGTTTTCAAAATGTCTTGGAAGGAACAGTCGAATTCATCGTGGTTGTCGCTATCGTCATCATCGCCACTAAAACTGACATCACATGAACTATCCCTTACAGACAATAGCTCACTTTCCGAAGAACTAGAACTGCTGGATTGGCGTCTCCTTTTTCGGGAACTCCTTTGTTCGGAAACTATTGAAATATTTGGTGCTTCTGCAGGTTCGGAACCTATTCACATGTTTTCTTCTAGATCAGGACGCTGTGTAGGATGGGAAGGAGCGAATGCACAGTTAGGAATAGATTCTGGATCAAAAGGATAAATTCCAGTCGCTCGGAATCCAGACCTGAGATTAACTGGTGACGCAGCTTTTGGCCATACCTTGCTAAAGATTTTTCGAAATACCCGTCTATTAATTGCTCCATTTTCTTCCCTTTTATTAGTAGACCAATGTAATTGGACTTCATCGTCCCAATAATACTCAAATGGTTTAAATACTGACTTGTCTATAGGCTGAAGTTATTGACTCGTATTGCCAGGCAAGCAGTACAGTCTAATACTGTGATCTGTGTCTAATACTCCATCAAAAATTACAAGAACTTCTTCTGCAGGTTTGTATTTAGCAAAATAATGCAGCCACTTGCTAAAGGTCAATATAGTCATTGAGCCCTTGTCTATCATTTCTACCGCTGTTCAAGGTGACAAATAATCTTCCCATTCTGGCTTGCGTCGATTTCCTTTAAAAATGATCATTGGAGGAATAACCTGCCTAATTGCATTTCCACATGACACAATAGATACATTTTCTCCATGTTCAGGAGCAACAAAGTGTAGCCGTTTCTCACCTTTCTTTGCTAAAACTTGAGGAGACTTGTGGAGAGACAGACGACAACCCTTTTCATCTATATTATAGATGAGTTGTGGTTTGCCAAATGCCTCTAGTTTGGTCATAATATTTTTTAATTTCTGGAAATGATCATTGACAATAAACTTATTCAATTTTGCAGCTCTTAAGCCATTTGCGCCCAGACAAACCTTTTTCTTCATTAAAAGAATTCTGCAAATTATTTTCTTCGCAGAACTTGAATACACTGCGTCGGAGAACTTTAGCTGACTTCAGCAAGCCGAAAAATTTTTTGAATAAGTTCTCTTTCTTGAGTTTCCTCCAAGCAAGGTTTCCGTCCTAACTTCTTAATTGCTACACCGCTACTTACGTGGTTGCGTAACGTACGCCAGGGGATACCATAAGTTTTAGATGCAGTTCTGACTGGCATCCTTTCACTAACAGCTCCCATCGCTTTTTTAAATCAGCTTACTCCAGGTAGCACGTTGTTTCTTTGAATACATCTTAATATAAAAAAAATTCAATAAATAAATACACTAATACTTCTGAATTGTAGACTTATATTTTTATAGTTTTTGAAAACTTAATTAGACGTACAAATACGTACAATGCCAGATAAACAGAACAAAATAATATAACTTCCATCATGGATTAAAAAAAAATGTGTTTATTATTGCTTAGTCAATGTAATTTTTTTTATTAGTCTACTTGTATTATTGAATGTATTTCCTTACATACTTATTATTATCTGAATTTAAAACTGGCCACTTGGCATGAAAACTGTATTCAATTTTCAAACTGTATTCAATAATACAGAAAAACAGGAGTATGCCGAATAAGTCCCACCCAGGCCTTGTTTGGAGCACTACGGATGGGCCTTATTAGGAGCCACCGGCTTAACAGTAGTTGTAACTCGAAATCTATTAATAACTCTGTAAATATATGCCGTTTTAAAAAAATAAAACTGCCATATTAAAACACACAATTTTCTGTTCATAAATACAAATTTACAGTACAAAATTATTTATAACAACATGGATGTAAACAGATACAACATACCTTGCAAATAAGAACAAAGCTTTGCTTTCTTGGCTGCGGCAACACAAATGAACATAAAAAGCCTAACACAACAATGGTTGCCAAAGTAGTTATTGTCTCGTCCACTAGATGCCAGTACCTAATTTATTGTAAGAGAATTTGGTACTTTTTCAAATTGTTTATGTGAAAACATGAGGGTGGGCCTTGTTAGGAACCGGGCCTTATTTGGTACATGTAGAAGAACAAAGCAAAAATAATACTTTCGATAGTTAAAAACCCACTGCAGTGCAGGGTTTTTTGGAACAACTTCTTTATGTCATCTGCTATTTTGGTCTTTAAATTGCACAAAACCTTCGTTATTTCGAGTTCTTTGGTGTCTGACTATTGCTTTTTTGAATTGACGAACTGAGTGTTCACAATCCTTATTCCATCATTGTACTTTCCGTTTTGCCAAAATGTAGTTGATCTGCAGAGGTAATACATAGGATAAGAAGGAACAGAGATTCGTTTACTTCATCAGAAAGAGACAGGAATAAAAGTTTTTTTTTAAGATAAGAGCAGAAGTCAATCTAATCTGTATTGGTAATTCGTCATTTGGGTACATGATAATTGTTTGATTAACTCTCAGTATTGAAAATCAGACTCGGAACGTAGTTGGTACCAAAAGAACTGTCAAGGGCATGCCAGTTTATTTGAGATGATACTTTGGGTCAGAAAAGCTCAAATCAATTGCGGACAATGTGTCAGAAGGCATATTGAAGTATGTATTTGATCCAATCTTTAATAGGCAAGTGCTAGAACAATTTAATACGTTTTCAATGAATTCTCCTGTTTAAAATGTTTAATCAGATCTCCATATAATACGATGGACATTGAAGTCACCTACAGGAAAATAAGAAGTGGGGAATTGATGTATTCAATCATACAGTTCCACTTATGAAAATTTGAAGTTGGGTAGTAAGTAAATGCTACACACCTTAATTTAGCTGGGACACCAGAAAAAGACTGCGATTGCTTAAATGCGAGGAGTGAGTATGAGATATGTCGAAACCAGATATATGAAAACATAAATTGAGGTGCCGTCACTAGCTCTCAGATAGTCCTTTCTTACATATTGATAACCTTCATAATTTTTAATTTGTACAATATTGGTATATTTTAAGTTTGTCTCTTGTAAACGTATACTTGTTGGATTCTTTATATGGCGGATATAATCCGCCACAACTTCAATGAATTAATGTGAGGATAACTAAGTAATTAAAAAGTAGATTTTTGGGACTTCTGTGATGCATCTGAGAGATAATCGTCATTAGTAGGTGATTGCGGTATTTCAGCGTTGCTTTTACCTGTAGTTAAATATATCTTTAACTTTTTTGTTATTTTAGTAACTCTACCCTTAACAGATCTCTTTCTGTTAGAGACGAATATATCTTGTACATATCGTTCAACAAGGCCTGTATATCTAAAGTCATTTACAGATCTGCAATAATCTAACCAGCTGTTAACGTATAGTCATTCTGATTTGTGTCGGAAATTTTAATAAATTGTCTTTTTGTTATCTGATAGAACAACTTCGGTTGTTGACTTGCATCCTAGATTTCTTCGTAGCTAATTTTGGTTTTTTAGTGCTAGAAGACTGCTATGGAGAGGGCATTCCATCAAGGTCCGATGCCTGGTCTTTAAGACCGTTTTTGTCATTAAAGTTCATTATTGCAGTCGTTTGTAGCCTGGTGCTGGTATTAATATAGTAAATTCAAGATGCTCAAAAATTCTATTAACTATTGAATTTGTTAACAATGTTGATGATAAATTATTTGATTGCAACAATAAGGTTGTTTGAGTGTTTGTGTTAGAACATTTGTTTGCTCCAGGCTGTTTACAAAGGAAACAAGATAAAATAAACAAGACCAGAATACTCTATATGCGATATTCTCATAATGTATTAATAGAGACGTTTGAAGCTCGTACTTCTCAGTAGCTGGGGTAACGAAAACTTGACATCTCTATCTCATAATATGCTAGTACTAAACTCCTGGGATACCTGCCTTTAATAATAATATAGGCTATCCCATTTAAAGTCCGAAATATTTGAGTACCGGCTCTATGACTTTATTAGGTATGGATAACTAGAGATTTGATATCAATATTCTGTTAGCTGGGGAAATAAATCCTCTTATACTTGGTTCAACAGAATTTACAGTTACAGCGGAGTGCTTTAGTATACGCTGGTTAATTGAGATTTTTGATGCAAAACAAATATTTTTGGAATTAACGATGTTTCCAATTGTTTTAACGTAGTCAAGTACTACAAGAGTAGAATGGGTATGTATGATAATTACTTGTACTTTTTTTGATAAAATAGATTTAGGTCTTGTTTAAGCTGCAGCAACGTAAGAAGCCGCAGCTTATAGGTGTATTATTTTCTCTGTCGTTCGTTAACATTATTGATTTTATTTCGGTTGAAGTAGTTTGATATTTTTTTTTTGCTTCTGTAGTTACAAGCAACAAGTTTGGGATTATTTATAATTGTTATAATTATTGACCAGTGTCTAATTAACAACACACCATGTAGTATTACTGATTGCCTATACAATTGGCGATAAACAAAAAAGACTTTAAATTGTGTAACATTATAAACGTCACATCTTTATTAATTTATATTTAAATAATAATTTTATTTTAATTTAATTATAATTCATTAACTCCTTAACCTTCAGTTTTTTTTTCTTTACTATTTGTTTTTAAAAACTAGTTGGCGCCCTTTATCTTGTTTTTAGTAGACTAAATATTCTGTTCTATGTTGACAGAAGAGCTAATTCCATCATAAACATATATGCTATATATGTTCTATGGCATATGTGCTATACATCATTATAGTCACAGCTTTTGTCTTCCATTTATATCAGTCAATCAGCTTTTCTAACGTGGTGGGATATTCTTTTTTGTGTAGTTAAAATTTATAAAATAAGGCAAACATTATTATAAGGTGTATTTTATGGTCTGCAGAAATATCTTTTGGGGTGATAACTTTCATTGTAACCATAACAGTATTTTCAAAATTTTAACCTCATTTCTTCCAAAGCCACGATTTTGATTTTATGCATGTAGGAATCTTACAAAACTTAACTTCTTTTTATAATAATTCTCTTTCACTTTATTCTTCTCATCTGCTAATTATTTTATTGTGATTTTATAAAATAATTAGCAAGGAAGGGAACCCCCCATAATGTCTCGCTAATACACCCTGTGTTATTTTCTAGTTTATGAAATAAATTATGGAATAATTAGTGTAGTAAGACTGAACGATGTCTACGGAGATGAAGTTTATATCGATAAATTCTGCAAACTGCAACGCGTTCCATCAACTTGAAACTGCTCATTTAGTGACAATCCATCCAAACGCCATCAGGGGCCATCAACAACTTACCCTGTCAACCACATGAAGTCATAAGTATCAATTTTAAATTTGTTTATTGTAAAGCACTAGGCAGGGTTTACTTGTGCAAAATATCAATATTTTGTTTGCTCTATGTTGAAAAAATAAGTTAATTCATTGTTTTATTTGCTACCAACTAAATTTTCATTGTTTAATTCATAGTTTAAGACAAGATAAATTAACACTTGCGAGAATAAGCTAGGCGAAGCTTAGACGATAAGCTCTCATAGTTGTTTAATGTATTATTTTATAATAGTATTTCAATTCTCTTTGGTAGCCTTACCGTTACAAATGTTTTACTAATGACCACAAAAAAAGTTTCGAAGATAAACAAAAATTCATAGTTGAATGCAACAATTATTGCCAGCTTTAAAATAATATCTTTAACGACTACTCGTAGATAAAAGTAAACAGCAGTTTCCAAGACACTGCACCTTTCTATTTAAATGTAAAAAATTCAGTTAATTTACAATCCAAATACTCACTTTAAAACTGAAATAACGATTCTTAACACACAGAAATACCTTTACACGTTTAGACACCATAAGTGTACCAAAGATGATTCTTCCCAACAGGAACAGTAAGAGAAAATTGCATTGATAACTCTTCTCCAGAAGAAAACATAGTTATGGGCGCCGTACACCGGTATGGTATGCCGTACACTGCAAAAACAAACCCTCATACCAACAGAATAAAACCAATAATGTGAAGAAAAAAAAATACTGATACTTAAAGAATAAAATGTCATGTCAATAAATAAATGTGTGTGTGGTTGAAACATGGAACACTGAAAAACAGAAAAGTAAAAATGTCTCGCCAATAGGACAAAGAAGCACTAGGTAATCTAAAAAAACACTAGTGAATAATATTTACGTGATAAAAAAGAAACAATTTCTTTGCGTTATGATTAAAAAGAATAAAAAGAAATCAGAATTATTTTGTAGTTTATTCAGAAACCGTTGTTAAAAATAATATCTGTATATGTTTTTGTGTCGGTAGTACATCTGTTTATAAATTTAATTCAGTTGTCAAATTTATAATTGTTTATAATCATATTGTTTGACTGCAACTATATTTCTTTATTAATAAATATATCAAACTAATAGATTTAGCAAAAAATATTATTCTTGGGAAACAAGAACTACTTTAACTAGAAAACTGGCGTTTATTAACAAATTAGCATTTTTATGTTTCTCTAGCCTGATCTCGGATGTTCCGGTTCGGTTTATTTAATTTAATTTAGAAAATTGCGTCTTCATAACAAAATGCAAGCTGAAAACAAATTGGTTCAGAGTTGGCTGAACAAATAAGTTTTGTATATGCAGATCCGTACTTTTGCATTAAGACCTACTTTATTTATTTTTGGATATGAGCCTCTCCTTGCTGCTTCTTTCACTTATATCTAGTCATTCATTTCATTTCAATTTGTTATATTTATTTGTACTCGTACTCGTACTCGTAATATTATCTGCTTATCTCTTCTCTAGGAAAAGGGGTATTTGAAATCAAAAACCAGTCAAAATTATTTAGGGGCCTATATTATCAAAAAATATAATTAAAAACAATATTTCGTTGTTTCTTCATAACAAAATGCAAGCTGAAAACAAATTGGTTCACAGTTGGCTGAACAAATAAGTTTTGTATATGCAGATCCGTACTTGTGCATTAAGACCTACTTTATTTATTTTTGGATATGAGCCTCTCCTTGCTACTTCTTTCACTGATGTCTAGTCATTTCTTGCATTTCAATTTGGTATATTTATTCGTACTCGTATTCGTACTTGTAATATTATCTGCCTATCTCCTCTCTAGGACAAGGGGTATTTGAAATCAAAAACCGGTCAAAATTATTTAGGGGCCTGTATTATCAAAAAATATAATTAAAAACAATATTTTGTTGACATTATAGAAGTTTTAATAAAAATACATAACAAATACCTACAAATGTTTATTTGGAATCAGCGCAATACGATTTAATGATAATATCAGAATCATCTTAATAGTCATCATCTTCGACTGTATTGTCGTCCAACATGTTTGGATTCCGTGTTGCTGCAATTAAAATTGCCTTTGCTTCATCGGAAAAAGATTTTCTGCTTATTCTTTGACCGACTACAACTGATTAAAGGATCAGATGTCAAAAGTAATCTATTTAAAACATTTAAACTCTGTTACAATCAATTCTTGAAAATTTTCGTAAAAAGTCCACCTGATATTTTCGAAAATGCTTATTACGTGCTTCAGCGGCCTCCTCGGATAATTGCCCTATTGGCAGAATTGCCTGTTCGATCACCTGCGCTCCATACATTAGAATTTTATGGACTGTAGAGGACATTGGATGCCAGCTGTACAATTTGACATATAGTTTGGCAGTATCTTGAGCATAATTTTTCAATTTTTGGTGATCAGAACCACTTGATATTAACTCAAGAAATACTTTAAACGCAGTAATTAATTTTCTGTTGATGTCTGTGACGCGAGAAGACCATTTTGTGTTTCGAAAAATTTCTCCTAGACGTATGTCCATCATTACTATTTCCATAGCATGCTTTAGGAATATCAACAAGTAGACCCATTTTAGCTCTAAAACATTTCTGAATTTTCTCTTTTATTTTTTTGTCTTCTGGTGTGCGGGCATGCCACTTTTTTATAGGTTCTTTACATGCTAAATGCAATATCAATTCGAAAAATCGTATTCTGGTATGGAGTACTGAGAGCCCAAACTGTAATAATTCTTTTTTATTGGCAAATTTTTCTAATTTATTAAAATCTTTTGATATCTTACCTTTCCGTCTACCATTGTCAGCAAAATATTGTGTCACTGATGTTGCACTGTCTTTAGTCTCTATCAGATATTTTGCCTTATTTTCGATATATTCTTTTTCTTCTTTAGTGACATCTTTCGTTTAGTGGACAAATCGAGCTCTGATAGGTCTGCAAAATTTCATCGCAGAAGGAGTAGGATTCTGCCAAGTGATTTTTATTGCTTTACCATCAACTTAAAAACAACCAACCTCACTGGAACAATCGAGCTCATAAATATATTTGAATCAACGTCTGCGACATTTTTAAATTTTTGCTTAAATTGAGTTTGGTGAGACTCATCACATCCCCATTTTAATGTTAAAAGTAGGTGTTGTTTTTTAGTATCATTTAATGTACCTATCTAAGACTTAAATATTGGATAAAGCGCAATGCCGTTTGATCCAGCAAATCTTGTAGTTCAACATTAAAACTGGTCTCCGTAGCAGTTATTTTGTCTTCATCTGGGTAGCACTCTTTTTTTCTTTTTGCAGCAAAGAGTAACAAGGGTAGATATACTTCCGTCCGACTTGTAATAAGGTCCACTGGCTTCTTGTGAAGTTACCTTCTACAAATAACGATAACGCTTTTTTAGACAAAATTATCTTTCTAATCTTCTTGGTTTCATCGGTATTGAAGTTACTTTTTTAATCATCTTTGAAACATGTTTATTCCCGGAAGTACCCTGACTTACACGCGCAGCGAAAGTCAACTCCTTGACAGGTACGCAAGCCCGTATTTCTTCAGTTTTTCGCCGCTTTCTCCTTTCACTTAATTCGTGGAACTGTTAAACTGGACGACCGGGCTTAAGTGATGACCACGAAGGAAGTTCTAATGATGTTTTAAGCAATTCTTCATTCTGTTTATTATAATATCGTTATTATATTTAAAAATCGTTCATCAGTACTAAGAGCTGCCGTCCATTTCTGCTTAAAAATTGTCTTGAAATACTTCAGAGCACGAGATAAAATATTTCTATCCTCCCTTGGACATGACGTCATCTAAGCAAGTCTATCTTTCCATAAGGTAAATGTTTCGTCAATTTTATTTTCTTTGAATTCCATTAAGATACTATATAGTTCCCGTCTGGTGATAGGTTTTACCTTTTCCGGAGTGTCTGCAAAAAAATTATAAACAAACATTTATTATAAAAATATATTTCTTAATTGTACCCATAAACTGTAAAAATAAAATAAAAAGATAGGGTGCATTGGGGTGAGATTTTATTACTGTTTCGGTTAGGCAAATATTTAAACTTTATTACCGTACCTTAAATGTAGTGCGACAAATCGCGACACATAAACAAAAATACTAATGTTTTAAAATTTTAGTAAAAATACAACATTATTTAAATGTAAATTGTAAACATAAGTTTAAATGCTGAAACTTAAGCAGAAATTAAGTGTAATATCGTATAAAACAAAGTATTGCTTAGTATTGGATAATATTGCAAAGTATGACATGCAATAAACACAAGTGCTGTGTTTTGACTAATTTCCAGATGCGAGCGCTGATAAAATGAGGGAAATGGGGTGCTCCCTGTATGAAGCGGTTAATGAACTTTATAAAACGTTCATTACTTGTCTTATTTGGTGAATTTTAGAAAAATCACTTATGACCGGTTTTTAGCCTCAAATAAACCTAAGTAGAAATGTAAAAACACCTCAAAGCAAAAAAAAGTTCCTAGAGAAGATAAAATAAAAAAAGATATGGTTGTAGCTGAAAGTCCAACTTCTTTGAAGGCAGTTAAAATCCTAATGAACAAGTGACTCTATGGAAGTGATATCTTACAAACTGCTAACAAAATAATTACCAATAAACTATAAAAGTTTATTAGTTACCAGCAAGTTGAACAAGCGAGATTTCGCATAGGTTATTATACTATAAAATGTCAGATATTTTCTCTCTCTCGCTTTTCAAAATTACTTACTCTTTTATTAGAAGAAAATGTTCAAGAAGTTAAATTGGGAACAACGTAAAATTAGAATCAAGGGCAGAATTTTAAGATTTTTCGATGGATGACATAGTATTCATAAGAAAAGTAACCATTAGAAGGATTGGTGATGTCAAACGAAAATATTGTAATAGGCGTAAAAGAAACTGGGATCAAAAAGGTCGAAGAGTATAATATATACTTAGGCTACACGATCAAACTAGGCAAACAAAATCAAACAGCAGATATAACTATAATAATCTGAATAGATTGGGAGGCAGAAAACAAACTGTGTTGTGTTAAAAAACAACAAAATATCAATTAAATTAACGAAAAGGGTATGCAACAGTTACATGGAGCTAGGTAGGATGCACGACAAACGAACGAAAGGTAACCCAAGATACTTTGTTCATTGGATACCACGTGAGAACATTCTGAGTAGAGAGAGACCACAAAAGCGGTGGTTAAATAACATAAAAACAAAAATAGGAAGAAACTGGCACCAAATAGTACAAAACACACAGGATCGGAGAACTCATGAGGAACCTTCGTCTAGAAATGGATACAGCAGGCTAAAGACGAACATTGTATCTCTAATTTTTGCATTTGCTGTAGAATGTGCGGCTTCCTAGCTCTTTAACTTTCAAACAGCCACTGTTCTATTTGTTTGTTTATCTTTGGAGTGTAGTAATTTTTTCGTCCACTGTTATATATAAACGTACGACCACATCAAGATTGGGATGAAAAGCATACAAAAACCTCTTGAATTCATCAGACATTTGCCTTTATAGTCTACTAAAAGTAAAAAAATGTCCACACTTTATCGAAATTTTGTATATCTAATTTTTCATAGTTATATTTAAAAGTTAAAAATGACAGAGAACTTACTTCATTTCCCTGAGTTTTGATCTCTTTTTGTGTTGGGCTATTAAATAATTTTTTTAATCACAGTTGGAAAATCTTTTTTTTTTAATTTTTTTTTTAATTAATAAAACAAAATAACAAATAAATAATAGTAATATACAGTAAAATTTAAATAATTTGATTAATAAAATTGAAACCATGACAGATTTCTGCTGAGATATGACGGTAAGGTTCAAAGAAAACCTTTCGCAAGCTATAAAATATGTAACAGAAATGACAAGGAGATTCGCTAAGCCTAATAATATTCATCTTGATAATTAATGAAGTTATAAAGAAAGTCTAAAAAAGAAAATCATATAGAATGGGAGAAAAAGACATACAGATAATATGTAACGCCATAATAATGACTGAAAATGAAGATGAACTAGAAGTATGAAATAAGCAGTTATAAGATAAGGCGCTTATATATAGTATACTGATTTAATGGAGAAATCCAGGTGGATAGTAACATCGGCGGAACCAAGACGATGATAACTGACTATAAACTACACAATAACAGAAAGAATGGTAGAAACAGAATACTTGGAAACGAAATTGTCGAGCTACGGGAAAGTTGAACAAGAAGTATAGACAGATAAATAAATAAGTCAAATACGGTTGCAATATGTATAAATAACAAAATATGGTAAAAGAAATACCTCGAAATGAAAACAAAGATTAGAATATAAATTAACAATAAGGCAAATGTAGAAGTATACAGCAGAAACAAGAGCGTATCAAGCTAAAATATAAATTTTATTGGAGACAGCAGAAATAATAAAGTGTTACGAAAAATAACGAAACAAACGCTAAGAGATATAGTCCATAAGAGATTTTTAATGGGTTAATTGACCCAGCATATTTAATAAAAATTTGTTAACATAAAATCTATGCAGTAAATTCTATATATGTTGAAAATATAAAACATATAAATACGGATAATAAAAGGTAAATAAATACTAAAAAATAAGAAAAAGAAAAGCTGGGCTGTGTTTGCAGGAAAAATGAAAGAAAATCTAAAATTGTTTTATAGAACTTAAAAACCTACGGAGCAACTTAGAAATAAAAAAAACAAACAATTACCAACAAGGGAACAATATTAACCAATGACAAGGATAGATTGAAAAGATCGAGAGAACATTTCGAACAAAGCTGTTTAACGGAGAGCAAGGAAAAGCAGAAAAAAATGAAAACAACGTAATTTGCCAATCAGAAATAAATATGGAGAAAACAAAAACTGTACAGAAAAAAAATTAGAAAAAGCAATAGGAAATATAACCCATGGAAAAGCTCCTGTAAGCCATGAAGTAAGTCGAAAGATGTTGAAATATATAGGAGAAACAACAGAGAAAATATTTAACATCGTAAATCTTATATGAAAAAAAAAATACTGCCGAGAAAATGGGCAAATGCAATTGCTACCAGTGAAGGTATATCAGAACTATGGAGGTATATCCCTACTACGTGTAACAACAAAACGATATGAGTATATGATAAAGCATACGTAAGCTTTATAGACTAGGAAAAAGCATTTTATTCAATCGAAATAAAAGCTATATCCGGGAGCTTGAAGAAGAAAAAAGTAAGCGAAGGTCTAATAAAAGTAGCTAGAAGTACATACATGTATATGACAACAATAAATACAATAAGAAAACACAAAATATCCAATCGCAACTATTTAAACTAACGCAAGGAGTTGGACAAGGAGTTAATTAAAGCTCAGTACTTTTTATACAAAATGTGATAGATGAGATAGTGAAAAAATGTTAGAAAACCTTTCAAAAAACTGTATAGGATGGAATAAAATGCAAATAATAAATGCAGAAATAAGCGTCTTTGCAGATGCTTGGAAAAGCTGTGCAGGAAAACTTGCACAATTTAGAGAAATGAAACTCAGAAGCCAAAAAATAAAAAAAACCTAAATGCAAATAAAGAAAAATCGCAGATATTAAAAATAAAAAGAAAAAATAACAGGAATGACCAAATCGACGTAGTGATAAATCAATAAAAAATAAATCTAACAAGCATGTACATATACCTAGGAATAGTAAAAAATAACAGAAGCATTGAGGATGATCTCAACAAAATAGTAGAGAGTACAGGAAAACTGCTCCAAGGCATCAAATAGGAGATTTTTCAACAAAGAAATATCAAAGAAAACAAAAATTACAATATAATTATAAAACATATTGGCCAAAGCTGACATGCTTTGCGGAAAACCGGATCTTAAACAGAAGACACCAGAATAGTATACAAGCAGCAAATATAAAATACCTCAGAACAACGATAGGGACAAGAAATACAGACAAACTAAAAAATAAAGAAATAAGAAACAAACTTAAAATTAAACAGAGACTTGACATAATAAATAAAAAAAATTACAGTATTGTGCGAATTAATGGAATAATAGGCTGTTTTAATGAAAAAAACAGTTTATTTAGTAAAAAATTATATTTTGACAAAACTATAAAGGTAAACTTACATCATTCAATTGAAAATATGTCCCCCTTTGGCAGCAATTACTGCTTTTACCTGTTTTGGCATAGATTCTGTGAGTTTCTGGCAGTTGTCAGATATCCTTTCATCTCGATACCAAACCAGAATGGCCGCTTCTATCATTTTTGTTTTAGTGGTACAGTCGATTTTTCGCAGTCTAGCTTTGCAAATGGCCCATAATTTTCAATGGGGTTGAGGTCGGGCTAATTACCGGGCCAATCTAAAACATTTATGTTCTTATTTTTGAAAAATGCTATCATTTCCTTTGATTTGTGACAGGGAGCAGATTCCTGTTGAAGAATTGCTCCTCCTTGGGGTTGACATTTTTGGAGTTGTTTGTCCAAATACTTTTCCAACATGGATTTGTATTTTTGGCTGTTCATCATGCCTTCAATTGGCACCAAAGATCCAACCCCTATGTATGAAAAACATTCCCAAAACATTTTCTTGACTATATATTTTACGGTTTGATCAATATGAGATGGTGTAAGCTTTTCATTGTCAGACTTCCTGACGAATTTCGACCGCTGTCCCTGAACTATAAAGTGGGTTTCATCTGTAAATAGGAATTTTTTCCAGTCTCCTACAGTCCAATTAGAGTATGTTTGGGCCCACAGTAGCCTTTATTTCTTCATTCGTTCAGTTAGAAGCTTTTTTTTCTGTGGACGAATTGCCCTTCTACCATTCTCCTAAAGTCGTCTACGAACAGTTGAGTCATGAATCACTATAGCTGATGCTGATAGATCTTGTTGTAGGTCTTGGCTTGATTTTCTTGGGCCCAATTAGCTCTTTCGAAGTAAAAATCTATCATCTGCTGGTGTTGTTTTTCTCTTTCTTTCATATTTTTCTAACCTTTTCTTTGTGACATACTAGTGTGTTCACTCAACGTGACAATCTTTTCATGCTTCCT
>OU898277.1:104244427-104271927 GCA_918026665.1 Diabrotica balteata
TTTTGAAGTGTGTATATTTTAAAAAATATACACACTTCAAAAATACTTTTTTACATTTTCTTTTGACTTGTCATAAGTGTATACAAAAAAAAAATATCAGTCTTTTGATTGATTTTTTTTATGATATTGTATAAAAAAATTTCTACACAATGTTACATTACACTTTTCATCTGTACTAGTAAATTGGGTTTTCAATTTTCTCCTGGACATCGTCTCTGCTATTGACAATTCTCGACGAAGTCTTCGTTCACATCAAATTTTATGTCGGTAAATACTTAGATATTACTGTTCTCGATTTTTCTACGATACTTCTTGTACTTCGTCTTCTATGGCACTAGAGTCCAAATTGAGCCTTGGCCTCCTTTATTTTTTGCCTCCACCTTGCTTGTCTGTGGCTGATCTTCTCCATACACGGACTCCTAAAAGGGCTTGTGCGTCGCTGTTTACTGTGTCTTCCCAGCGCTTTCTTGGCTTTCCAACCGGTCTCTTTCCTGCATTCTAGCATTCAGTGGTCTTTTTGGTAGCCTATCCTCTCCATTCTTATCACATGGCCGGCCCATTGCAATGTTTGTATTCTAATGAAGTCTGGCAGTGGTGCTTCCTTATAAAGTTAATAAAGCTCGTTGTTGTATCGACTTTTGAAGATTCTGTTTTCCTCACAGGTCCTAGTATTCTCCTCAGTACTTTCCTTTCAAATGTGTCGATTTTGCTTTTGGATGTTTCTTTCAGGACCCATGCTTCACTGCCATAGCATGCTATTGGTCGAATTAAGGATTTATAGATTCTCATCTTTGTACATTTCGTATTTCGGTGGACATTTTTAGACCGAAATATATGGGAGAGGGCAAAATAAGCTCTGTTTGCCTGCATTATTCTCTTCCGTATTTCTCCATCTCCTGATCCGTCGGCATATATTTCTACTCCAGGTATGTAAACTTTCCAACAATGTCATCTTTATTAATAATGTTTTGTGGGACTACATTTCTTCTCGTCTATATCAATATTTTTGTTTTTTCTGTGTTAATTTCCAGACCTACCTTTTTGTTTGCGTTTTTAACTCTGCGTATGTTTCCTGTGCTCCTGTTGATGTTCTACTCATAATATTAATATCATCGGCATAAGCGGCCAGTTGAACCCTCTGGTTGGTTAGTAGGTTTCCTCGTCCATCTCCATACTCCAGTGACAGGTTAAACAAAGTTGGGACCAGCCCATGTCCCTGCTTTAGTCCCTTCGAAATGTTTGATAAAGTTTGTGCGGTGGTTTTGTATTCGTACACATGCCTGATTGTCATCCATTGTGGCTTTAATGAGTCTAATTAGCTTGTGTGGTATTGCTAATTCAGCCAATATATTGTAGAGTTTATTCCTTTTGACTGAGTCGTATGCCTGTTTGAAGTCTACAAACACGTTGTGAACATCAATGTCATGTTCCCATGATTTACTCAAGATCTGTTTGACTGTAAATATTTGATCCAGTGTCGATCTTCCCCATCGGAAGCCCGTCTGATACTCTCCAATAATATTTTCTGCTAGTGGTTGAAGCCGCTGGTTTATAATATACGTGAGGACTTTGTATGCTGTACATAATAGAGAAATTTCACGGTAGTTTTTGCACTGGAGTTTGTCTCCTTTTTTATAGATCGGGCATACTATACTTTTCTTCCAGTAGTCGGGTATTTTCTCTTCTTGCCATATGTCTTTGATGAGCGCGTCGATGTAACTTGCTAGGTGGTCGCCACCTACCTTATACAATTCTACTGGTATTTCGTCAATTTTACAATACTTCTTGTACAAATGGTCAATTTTAGGTAGAAAATTGCTACAGATCGACATAAATCTAATAAAGTATAATATTTAACTTGTTGAGTTGTTTATAGAGAAGCCATAAATTTACTAATGCCATATCACTTAGTCGTTTAAATGTAACTATCACTATAAGCTCTTATTTTTAGTGGTAAAACTCCAGGAATGTTGATTAGTGTTGCTCAAAATCGGTCTTGGTCTTGCAGTCTTGGTCTTGTTCTTGCGTTTTTGCAAGACCGAGACCAAGACCAAGACTGCCTAATTTTTGCAAGACCAAGACCAAGACTAACCTTGCAAGACTTGAGCAAGAACAAGACTAAGCCTGCGAGACTCTTGCGTCTTGCAGTTAGGACTGAGTGTGGTTTTAAAGAGTACAATAGTTCGGGTTTATGCTTAGAGACTCTATGAGACGCAAAAAAATATGTAATAAAAATTTGAAAAACTGGACTTATACGCATTCCGAACAATACCATAAACATACATACCGAATCAAAATATTCATTAAAAAAACACGCAAAGACATGAGACGCAAAGAAGTATTACCAAAAATTTGAAAAATTTGACTTGTGCATTACGAAAAATACCATAAACATACAT
This sequence comes from Diabrotica balteata, assembly GCA_918026665.1. Classification (NCBI taxonomy): domain Eukaryota; kingdom Metazoa; phylum Arthropoda; class Insecta; order Coleoptera; family Chrysomelidae; genus Diabrotica; species Diabrotica balteata. The sequence continues at coordinate 104,246,827 of OU898277.1, forward strand.
AGCGAATCAAAATATTCATTACAAGAACACTTAAAAATTTGACACGTACTCAGAGGTCATAATTACAATCTAAAAATAAAATATTTTGTACATTCTTTCCCAGCACACTACTTCTTCACTCTGAAATTAATTGTCCAGATTTTGAGAATAGCCCCTTCTAATAATAAAATAATATCTTTGCTTTGCGACGCCGACAGTAATATTGTATCGAAACTTTTTAAAAATGTATCACCTTAGCTGATAAAAAATATAATTAGGTTAGCATATTTTTTTCCTTATAATTTAGTTACGAGGAATTTAAATACCACAAATCTTATCGGCTAAGACTAAACATCTTTTTTGCTGAGTATGCGATGATACCATTCAAAATTTGCTGAAAGAATGCGGCTAATATTCAAAAGTAACGAGATAAACAAACAAAGAGATAATGCCGATTACAGTGTAAACAAAATACCGATATATTAAAAGTAACGAAGTAACGATAATAATTCTCGGTTTTTTATTCGGTACAAGATACATACAAGATCTATTAAATACCTTAGCATTATACAGTAAAACTGACAATGAAACGGACAATTGAACGATTTTAACATCACAGATAGTGAATGGCAAACACTCGAAAAAGTACATAAGTTTCTAATAAACTTTAAACTTTTGTCAACAAAACTTGGTGGAGAAAAATATGTTACATTACCACTAGTGATTGTATCATTCAATCTCTTGCTCGATAAAATTGAATCCATCGTAAAACAATTAGATGAGAAACCTAATCGATCTGAAGTGGATAAAAGGCTCATTCTTGGTTTTCAAGCAGCTCGAGACAAAATGCTTAAACATTATAAGAAGAGCAACTGGATTTATTGTATCTCTTTAATTTTAGGCCCAAGGCATAAGGCTCAGACTTTTGACATGACGTTATGGGGAAGCAAATTAAAACAGAAAGCCTGCGAAAATTTAATAAACTTTACAAAGAATATAAAACTCTACACCAGTAAATAAATCTCTAGAATCACCAAGAAATGAAAAGAAAGTATCTGAATATGATGAAGATGAAGACTTAATAGACTTTGAGAAACTGTATGAATGCTCCTCGACTTCATCTGGATCTTGTCATCAAGGCTTAGTTATTGACGAGTTGGAGGAGTACCTAAGTAAACCCAGAGCCGCTAACTCGGAAGACATTTTAGAGTGGTGGAGGACGCATGAGACAGAATATCCGACTTTATCGAAGATGGCCCGTGATTTTCTTTTAATACCAGCAACTTCAGTACCTGCTGAGAGATTATTTTCTAAAGCATCGTTAGTAATTAGAAAACATAGAAATAGGTTAAGTGATGAGTCAGCCAGATGGTTACTTTGTATTAATTCTTGGTCAAAGGAATAAATAAAGTATCAGTAATGTAAAGTCATGTGCACTGTGTTGTATTTATTTTTATTTAAATAAATGGCAAATTATATAACTATTTTATTCCATTTCATATAAGGTGAGGGTCCATCAATCCCTTTCTAGACAAATAATGTTCTTTAAAATACAGTCAAGTTTATGTCATTAATTTGGTTGTTTTGTTTTTTAACCATGTTTGTGCATACGTAAGCTTGTTAAAAGCAAACGCTTATTAAGAAACAGATTGACTCCCGTGGGACATGGTAGATAGCTCAGCTAGTTAGAGCATAGGCACGGATCGCTTAGATCGTGGTTCAAACCCCACCCAGTGTCAGTTGTTTAGACATTCATTAATTTGGTTGGTCTTTTTATGGCTATGTTAATTCAAGCTTAAAATGTACCTACTGTGTTACGTTGTTCTAAGATCTAAAGTAACGTTTAATAAATAGCAATAGGCTAATGGGTATTTGCGAGACTTGCAAGACTCTTGCTGCAAGACCAAGACCAAGACCAAGACTGGGAGCGCAATACCAAGACCAAGACCAAGACCAGGTATATTGGTGCAAGACCAAGACCAAGACTGTCTAAGTCTCGTCTTGTTCTTGCATTTGGGCAGCACTAGTGTTGATCTATGCCTCATATAAATTTATTATATACTTTCAGTTAAAAAATAAACGTTTTCCTTTGAGCTTATGATTCCATCTACTAGCTTGTGCCGGAGGTTTTATATTATTAAAATTTTCTGGTTTAGTAACACACTTATTATCGTTCCAACATGAAGTATTTCGATCGAGAGCTTCCTTACCAAAAGTTTTTGTATATTGCATAGCCAACTTCACTAATTGATTTTTTCGCAATTTTCCTGTTGCTTGGTATTTACATTTTTGTAAATGAAATAAAAAAACTTCGCTGGTTAATTAATTATTTAAAAATATCCAATTACTTGTAGTTTCAGAAATGCAATCTATTATATCAAGTACCGCTCTTGGTTCTAACTCAAACGACTATCGACTATTTTGAGATATTGTGTTGCCAGATCATATAAAAAACTGTTTACACGAAGCAGCATTTTAGGAAATGAGATACTACATAAAATCCAAGGTAAAAAAAACATACTGATGGCATAACGAATTATAGGAAGAAATAAAATGTCAAAGACAACTATACCAACAATATTTAAGCTCTAAATCATTACAAGACAAAATAAAATATAAAGAAAAACAAGCAGAAGTACAAAGGAAAATCTCTAAGAAGAAGAACGAGTCTTGGAAAAGAAACTGCCAACGAATAAATACTTATCTAGGAGAACCAGAAGCACAGAAAGCTGGAAACTGATAAAAAAATTGAGAAAGAAAAGAATAAAGAAGTAATACAGAGCATAAAACCTGAAGACTGGGAAGAGTATTTCAAAGAACTTTTGGTAGAGAATAGAGTCGAATTTCAAGAACATAGAAATCAAAACCAAGATAGAATTTCAATAGTCGGCTCGCCAATAAGATTAACAGAGGAAATTAAAAATGTATGTAAACAGCTGAAGAGGAACAAAGCACCCGGACTAGGAGATATATCCGGAGAATTGTTTAAGTACGGAACGAACAAATTGTACAAATATCTTCGACAACTTTTTCAAGAATTCATAAACACAAGCGAAATTCCTACGGAATAGAAGATATCATATCTCAGTGCAATACATAAAAAGAGTGATAAAAATAATTGTGAAAATTACCGAGGAATAGCTGTGATCTATGAGTGAATAACTGGATCTATGAGTCGAATGTATGGAAAGGTGTTAAATAACCGAATCGAGAGAGAATACTTAGATTATGAAGCAGAAGAACAAGCAGGATTTCGTACGGGTCGATCCACTATTGACCACATTTTCTCCTTAACCCAGATATTCCAGATAAGAAAAAAAGATAGCAGGAATCAAGAGATTGTTGTTCGTCGACCTACGAAAGCCTACGACTGCGTTCCACTGAAGAAGCTGTAGCAATCAATAGAAAGCACGAATATTAATATAGAATTAATAAAAGCCGTCAAAGTGCTATACAACCAACCAATAACAAAGATAAAAGCAGGAACACAAATAACAACAGGATTTATAACATTAAAATGATTAAAGTAAGGATGTTGTTTGTCCTCCACTTCATTTAAAATATACCTCAAAAGTGCTTTAAAAAGATGGAAAAAAAAATGCATGACAATGGGGATACCGCTCACCAACACTATGGTATATACGCTTAACTTTGCAGAAGATAAGTAATAATGGCTCAAGATTATGACCATTTAAACTATATAGCACGAAAATTAATTGAAGAGTATGATATATAGGGTCTAGAAGTAAATAAAAAGAAAACCGAATACCTGTGCATTGGAGCAGAACAAACAGATCTCATATTAGACGATAACACTACGATAAAGCACTGCTGTGACTACAAATATCTAGGTATCACTATTTCACAAGATGGAACATTAGACAAAGCCATAAGAGAGAGAAATACGTCAGGGAGAAAAGCCATCACAATGTTAAACAGCATTTTATGGGACCAATCCATCAGCAAAGAAAATAAAAAGAGGATATATGAGACTATAGTAAAAAGTATCACTTTATACAGCTGTGAGGTATGGCCACTGAAAAAAGAACACTGTCAACGCTGAAAGCGACGAAAATGGATTTTTGGAGAAGAGCCGCAGGAAGATCTAGAAGAGAAAGGATTACCAACGAACGCATTAGAGAAATAATGGGAATCAAACGAACAATCACAGATGACCTAACAACAAAACAACTTATCTGGTTCGGACACATACAAAGAATGGATGAACAACGAATGCCAAAAGAAATATTAAAATGGCAACCAGAAGGAAGAAACTGAGAAATGGGAAGATAAATAAAGAACTGAGAGAGAGGGCCATAGAAGAAGACCTATGGAACAACCGGTCTAAGTGGCAATTGGAATTTAATTACTATTAAACTGGGAATAAGCCACAATTAAAGATAAAAATACGTTTATTGACGTTTCAATTTCCACTTCGGAAATCGTTCTCAAAATACAAACAGTAAATTGAAACGTCAATAAACGTATTTTTATCTTTAATTGTGGCTTATTCCCAGTTTAATAGTAATTAATTTACAATGCCACAAGAAAATAGCTTCAGAACAATACTGCCAATTGGAAGTCGGAAAACGGCGGAGAATGTTATAAACCGACAAGTAGTATTAGTACTAGTGTTTTGCCATTATAAAATTTAAAATTATAACAGTAACCGCTGCTTCCACAAAAATCCCAAAAATTTTAGCCGAATGGAATAAGCTTTCCCCGTATATATTGCTTCAATAAGTTAAGTCTATATTGTTTCACAATCATTTCATTTACTTTATTTTATATTTACTACCCAAAATATTATTCGTTAAAATACTAGTTTATCTATGCGGAATAATTCTCTCCTATAAATCAATGCACATACATGGCAAATTCATCATTTTGCAAGTCGGTTCAATAAACTAGATGAGAAAGATCTCTAAAAAAGAAAACATAAAACTCTTGTGCAAGATCGCATAAACTAATGCAAGATTGAAAAACATGCACACTTTGGTTTACACTACGTACTAGTGTCCTATTTATAGTTTAGTGAAATAAAACCTCTAATGATAATTAATGGATTTATATTACATATTAACGAACAAGAATAATTCAGTAAAGATATAAAACATTTTTTATTATTAAATGGGCAAAAACAAACGAAGCAAGCAAATTTGTCCGATATTTATAATTTTTTGATTGAACAGATTTTGGAATTATAATACAAACCAAATTATCTTTTAGTTTACTATAGCCTATAATATCTATGAAAAAATTTTCTTATAATTCAAACAAATTTTTAAACTTGAAGAAAAAATAAAATTTTCCGTGATCTATAAACAGGACACAGTCCCATAATGGGTTTTAATATTCCGAAATCTCCCGATAAAATATTTATCGAACGCATGCACACAAAAATAAAAAATGCAGCACATAATTAAAAATTTGCTTAATGCAGATTTAGGAACATTTTGGAGAAAAATCAAGAACGTGAAAAATATGTAGAAAAATAGCAGGGTTTACAGCAATAAACACTTTGTAGATTATATTTCAACAATAAACAAATAATTAAAAAAAGGTGACACGAATGGGGCGCGCAGTACGCAAGTAGAGCCCACACAGCTCTATTGGCATGTTCTCAGAGCCCCTGTAAATGAAAGTATAGCAAGTATTTGCACCTTGCTAAATATGAGGATGAAATTGTTTTGTTACAACTTTGACAATCATAGCACTGGAGCACAAGTTATTGTTGGTTGATTACTATGTTCTAAATCCAATATAACATATTTGGTTTGTAATTCGTCTGGTTACAACTAAACCAGTTATTGCTTTCTTGGTTATTAGTTTTATTTGCCGATTTCAAGTAAACCTTGATTTTTTTACCGATGATACCGCAGCCGTTCGAATATAATAAATGATTCCAAAGATAATGAAGCCGACTTTACCTAGCAATAAGGCAAGAATCTATAATTACCCTAAGATACCATATTACATATACCAGATTTATATTTGTATTATTCGGATGTAAATAATCAACTTATTCAATTTTTTTATCTTGTTTTTTATCGTAATATCTTTTTAGTTGGTAGTGTAATACAAGTTTAATAATACAAGTTTCCTTCTATTAATTATCGTTGTCTCGGTTTCTCTATTTTGCCATTTTTTGTGTCCTGATAATCTTTAACTTTGCAAGAATCCTATATAGAAATTTTGACTTTTAACTTCCAGATTCTAAATCGAGCAATATAATTTTGGATAATTTTAAATTTTTTGCTTTAATATAATAGTTTTTACCAAGCAAAATTTTATATCATGATACCCTGTCTATTATAATTATTACTTTTGTTATTAAAGATGGTTTGTAATAAACTGGCCGCTATGAATTTGATGATTCAATGTTCATTCTTTGAGGGATAGGGTAAGGATATCTTTATTTCAAGGAAAGAATGATTCTATGAATTTTGGTTGTCGTGGTGTTTATATTTTGATTACAAATCTTTTTCAAAAGTCCTTGAAAGGCATCTCCAAAATCTACTTAAGTTCTATGTTTCAAATTTACTTGTAGATAAATAAGTTTTCCAATGGAAACCTAAAACAATTTTAAAACGAACTACTTAACAGAAAAATAATTTGTTAGTTCGGACTGGACTATAGAATAAAAAAATATATTTTTAAACTGGCCTACCGTAGAGTTGAAGATATGTCTTATAGATGGCAGCAGATGTACCTAATCGATGCTTTTATACATATTAGCTATTAAATTGATGTGTAATTATAGTTTGTGACCTGTGGTATTGTTCTTAAGCAATGGTTTTATAAATATTAAAACTAAAATTTTCTAAAATGATTACACTGTAAAAATAAGCACCAGATACTTAATCATAAGTAATATTAATACTTGCATCACTTGCATAATAATGCGATTTTAGGTAGGTATCAAATGCTTTGTGTATGGCCCGTTACAAAAATTTCATTTATTTATAAAAAATGTAGTTTTGTTGGTTACAGACTTGCAAAGAAGAATTTCAAAGCGTTTAAATGTCAATACACAAAATTTTAAACAATTATTGTAGTACTATATACATTTTGAATATAACTGTTTTGTTAAAATAATTATTAGTTTATCAGAAATGTACTTTACAATTTACTTCAAGCACTAGTAGGAAGCGTTATTAGCTGACTTCACAATTGCAAGTGAGACCTTGCCAAAACGGCGTAAAAATAAAGATTATCTTCAAAACCAAAATTATTCAGCGTTATTTCAAACCCGAAAAACCACAGAAAGTTTATATATTTCGCAGACCTTTCAAGATGCGACATAGTACTGAACCATGTAGGTATATGTTACTGAGGAAAGTTGACCAAGAAGATATTTTAAACACAAGAGATGTGACAGTAGAAAAAGTTTCGTATTATATTAAACATGCATGATTGTTAATAAACATAACAAATATACAGAAGATGGATAATAATTTTAAAAAGTCACGACAATATTAAATAAAAAGAGAGACCCAGCTGAGACACATTGACGGACACCAGCTAACGTTTTGTCGACCAAACCAACGCACTTGATTATCTATTATACTATGGAATATTTTAAACTCAAATTTTTAAATATAACTAAACTGCTTAAAATTAAGTGACTTACTAAAAAAAACTATGACGGTAGGAGCCGTCACCGTCCCACCCGGCAAATATATTATGTCTAATGGGACACAACGGCTGCAACCGTTCAATGTAATTTTACGTCAAATTGTTTTATTAGGTATTTAGAACATTACAGAAAGTCATTTTTGTACAAAACAAATTAGTTTTTTTTCTATATGCCATCTTTCAAAGCATGGTCCAGGGCAAAGAGGTGGAGTATCCTGGCATGTCTTACATCTCCAATGAGTTTCTGTCCTCTTCTTGTCTCTGGAACACTGTTTACAGCGTAGGTAATAGAACTTTCTCTGATGGTTATCTGGTCTTGGTATTAGTTCTTGGAAGTGTTGAGATACTGTACCAGTAGCACGATGAGGTTCTGAATTGTCACTACGTTCATGAATTGGCTTGAAATTGACACAGAAACGACCATCCTTGAAATTAATATCGAGACCTAATAGCGACCTAATAAGAGCTTCTCTGTATTCTATGTATCTTATCTTTTTTTCTGTAATTCTTTGTACAAAAAATAGGAGTTTTAAACTGTTATATCCAACAAATGAAAAATAACTTTTTTGTACCAGAAAATAGTTTTTCTCGGACAGGAATAATATGATATCATTTGATCTGACCGATCAATTCCAGACATAAATTTATTGTATTCAGATACTTCAATTGGCTTTATACGTATCTGACCATGACGATTTCTAGCCTCTGCTAAAGTAGGATGATGAGCAGTTGTTACGCAAAAAACATCTCTCTTGTCCTTCCACTTTGAGACGTAAACCTTTCCTTGACGTTTCCAGAATGCTGTCTTTACGAAGACTTTAGTCACAACTACTTTCGAGTTTCCTCGTCTGTTTGAGCGTAGAGTACCTGTTACGTGTGTTTGATTCTGCAACAATCTATTGGCAAGTGTTATGCTATTGTAATAGTTATCCATAAAGAGATGATATCCCTTATTTAGATAGGGCTGCATCAGTGTCATAACCAGATGTTCTAGTTTCGTCATATTATTATCTGGCCCCTTTTCCCCCTGACCCTTATAAATGTCCACATTCAACACGTATCCATCGTGAGAACAAAGTTCGTAAAACTTAATCCCGTATTTCGTTTTTTTTATTTTTCATATAAGTTCTAAATGATAGCCGACCACGAAATAATAGTAACGACTCATCCAAAGACAACTGTGCACCTGGTGTATAAGAGTCTTGAAAATTTCTGAGACACATATTTAGTAGGCTTTTAATCTTGTAAAGTCGATCATTCGGGTTAAGAATATCGTCACCACTGTGCACGGAAAAACACCGTAAAATTTGTTCGAATCGTCTACCGCTCATTATGTACGAGAATATTGGATGGTAGTTTAATGGATCGAAACTAAACAGTTTTCTAATATTTTGGACTTTAATTTGCCCTTGTAGCAAACATAAACCAAGAAATTTTTTCATTTCCTCTTTGGAAGTCTCTTTAAAAGTAATACTACGTGAATGTCTGGTTTTGGGGCGTGATTGTCTAGTTAAGGATTTCCCATAATGACTTGTAGATTTTACCAATAAATCCATTATATCATTATTTCACAGTTGAGTAAAAATGTCACAAGGTGACGCGTTCAAACCTGCAAATAACTTGATTCCCATTTGTGAATAATCAAATAAGAAGTCATCTATACTCATAGTATCACTATTCCATCAATTTTCATTAGTATCCTCATTATCACTTCCTTCGACTGGGTCTGCGTTTGCACGAATATTATCGTCAGCATCTGATTCGGGACTCACTTCTGCAGAAACATGATCTTCTTCATTAAGAGTTTCTAGAACCTGAAAGTCAATGTTCTAAAATAACAACAAAAATAAAAAAAAACTTGAACTTACCTCTGACTCTATGTTACTGTCATCAGAATCAACTCCATCATTTTCAGGATGATAGGAGTCTGATTCCCCATAAGATATATCACTATCAATATATTCATCGCTGTCTACTTCCTCATAAATTTTGAAAAGACGTTTTTCTTCATCTGGATTCATTGCTTGTTTCAAAAATAAACACCCTGTATATTTTTTTATTCTTTTACGCACAAAAATACCTAAATCAAAACCATACGCCACTGAATAATATTCAAAATAACAATTTCTACAATGGCTTAGTCAACAATAACAAATGCATGTGGCGTTCCGGTACAACTGCCTTCCCCTCCATATACCCACGTCTTCTAATTGGCAGTAGGTACCTAAACTGCTGGCAACCAACATTGCAAACACGTTTCGTGGGACACCAACATGTATTTTTAATGGTATAATAGCATAAAATGTGCCAGCCTCAACCGGTCTGTCCTACAAAGCTAATTATAATTGGACGGCTGTAGCAGGTGCGTCACAGTATACATGACGGCTATAGCAGGTCTGTCCGTCAATGTGGAAATGTACACCATTCTACTCTTTCAGATTGCGCAGCCATGACATTCTACGCCTTCCTGTGCTTCTCTTTCTTTGGATCTTTCCCTGCATAATCAGTTGGATCAAGGTGTACTTCTCTCCACGTGTAATATTTTCGAGATATTCTTATTTTTTTTGTTTTAACTGAATTTAAAATTTCTATTTCTTTATTCATCCTTCTCAGAACCTCTTTTTTGTGGCGTGTTCTGTCCACGATATTTTCAGAATTCTTTTATATATACACAGCCCAATGATTCCAGTTTTTTCATTAATGTCGCATTTAAGGACCAAGATTCCATTCCATAAAACAAAGTCGAAAAAACATAGCACCTCGCCAACCTAACTTTTAGTTCCAATTTTAAATTCCTTGTACACATCACTTTTCTTATTTTGTTGAAGTTTGCTCTAGCCTTTTCTAGTCTGATTTTGATTTTCTGATTGTAATCATTTGTGGAGTTAATCATTGTTCCCAGATATGCATATTTGTCCACTTGTGCGACGTTGGTTTCGTTTATTAGAAAATTCTTGCTATTTCTTTGAGTTTTTGATATTCTCATAAATTTTGTCTTCTTGACATTAATTGTTAGACTGTACTATTTTCCATATTCCGCTATTCTGGTGACCAGTCTCTGAAGATTTTTAATATTTTTGGCTAAGATCACAGTGTCGTCTGCATATCTAATGCTGCTAATGAGAACTCCATTTACCTTTACTCCAGCTATTTTACCATCAAGAGCGGGTTTCAGGATATCTTCGGAGTGGGCATTAAAAGGAATTGGCGACAATTCGCATCCCCGTCTCACTCCACGTATAATTTTAACTTCTTCTGGCAGCTGTTCGTTAACATGTACTTTTTCTAGCTGTTTATAGTACTTATAAATTTGATATGATCTCGAGGTCGTTGTAGTTATTCTTGTTATATTTCGGGACATTAATTAACTGTGTATGTCATACTTATCGAATGCTTTATTATAGTAAATAAAACATGCGTATATATCTTGATTGACGTTCAGGCATATTTGCATCAATATATTAAGTGAAAAAATAAATTCACGCGTTCCTAGTCCTTTGCGAAAACCAAATTATGTATCATTAACGTCTATGTCAAGTTTGTGATATATTAGGTTATGGATGACCTTTAGTAGTAATTTTCGCACATAAGACATCAAACTAATGTTGGTACTCGCTGCAATCGCTTGTGTTTTTTGTTGTGGGGAGATAAATAAAAATCGACGTTAACCACTCTTTGGGTAAAACGCCTGAACCATAAGTTTGGTTCAAGAGTGTCACTAAAATATTAATGTGCTTCTAATCTAGAAGTTTTTAGAATTTCTGTAGAAAGCATGGCAGGTCCAGGGCTTTTCCCACCCTTCATTGTTTTATTGCTTGTAATATTTCTTCTTTTGTAACATATGGACCTATATATTTTGACGTAAGTTCTATGTGCTCCAGATCTCCTTTCTTAAAATGGAAAAATTCGTCGATATATTCTGTTCATCTTTGTACTTTCTCATCCGTATGTGTTATAGTAGTCCCGTGTCTATCCAGAATTGTACTAGTGGGATTTTGTTTGCTTAGTCCTGCCAGTTCGTTAACTTTTTTGTGTAGGTTAAAAGATTACACCAGATTGACAAATAAAACTGGAGTAAAAATCTTTATTTAGCGATTGTTATTATCTTGTTCATATTGTGTTTTTAACTCGAAATTTGATCCATACAATTTATGAATGGAATATTTTCTGCTACGATGTCACAGCAGAAGTTTGAATTTTATTTCAAGTTGTATGCCTAAGATTTATTGTTAAAGAAATAGGAACAATAAGAAAAATAGAAGATAAATTTGCACCTATACGCGAATTATGGGCAATCTTTAGAAGCCACTGTACATCACTCTATACTCCTTTTGATTTTTAAACTTTTGATAAACAGCTTGTAGGATTGTAGGTGAAATACCCATTTAAAATTTATATTACTAGTAAACCCAATAAATATGAAACAAAAATCATAATGAAGTATGACTCTAAAACATTTTATGTGGTTTATGCTATTCCATAAATTATTGGAAAAGTGAAAACACAGAATAATGAGTCAGTGCCACATTTTTACATTAGAAAATTATCTGGAGTCATATATGGAACTAACCGAAACATAACAGTAGATAACTGATTCACCTCAGCACCTATGGCTGATCAAATGATAAGGAAATTCAAACTAACTCTCTTATGTACACCAAGAAAAAATAAGTAAAAAATTTCGCCTTCCTTTCTCGGTAAAAAGGAAGTAGGTACATAATTATATTACGATTATACCTTAAATGCTGTAACTTAAAAACCAAACGTTATAGACACTTTTATTAAATAAAAAAAAAGGATATATACGTTTGACCAACTATGTTATTGCATCATGAAAATCCAGACGACGCGACGGCCACTAAGACTTTTTTTTTAAATTGCTTGAGCCTAGTGGTATAAATGTAATGATGCTATGTTGTCTTGCAAATCCCCATTAAAAAGAAAATGCATCTAATAATAGAAGATCATGTCTGAAATTTTCGGGAATCCCTTTAATCAAACTACTAGTGCGAAAAAGACTTCACATACCATTTTTACAGAAATCACTTTGGCAAAAAATGTGTGGCATTTTTTAAATGAAATGCCTTCCAACACAACATTCAACAAGTTTAGTAAAGCGAACCAGGTGATATTTCTAAAAAAAGCTAGAAAACCGAAGCATTCATAATCGATTTGTCATAAAGCAAATTTCATAAAACATACAGCTAAACTTTGTTGTATATGTGGTCATAAAAATGAGTAAAATTAAAATACCTAGCTTATAAGGAATATGAGTTCTATAATCAAAAGTTGTTAGAACGTTTAGTTAGAAATTAAATTAAGTTAAAAAATTTTGAATTAAGTTTCTGGTTTTTTAACTCATTGGATATCTGATACCCATCTGTTCGGTTTATGTTAAAAAACTAGTTGTGATCTTCTAGCGTCAAGAATAACTATCTCTTGGTAGTAAGTTGGATTCCATATACTTTGCAGCCAGAAAATTCCCATATTCTGTATACTTAAAATCTGTTTTTAGAGACAAAGCCTCACAAATAATAATCTCAATATGGTCTAATGGTTGCCTCGGTTACTTGTAATTTACAGCTCGAAACCTCCGAATTCGTGCCGAAGTTTCTTCCGCACCAATTCCCCGATACCAGATATTCCAAATTTCGCCTATCAACTAAAAAATAACGCGAACTTTTTACTTCCTAATCCCACAATCCCTCCACAAACACTCGTTACTACAGTAGAGGTGGCAGATTTGCATTTTCTAAAGGAACTTAAAATCTTGAATGATCAATCATATCTAACGAAAGGAATTATTGCTTCAACTTTAAGGATGGGTGCATTAAATGGTATTCTAATAGAATAATTTGTGCTTTTGGAAACAAAAATTTGTGCTTTTCTGACTTTAGCATAAATATAATCAATCGAGGCATTTTTCTACAAAATTCGTCAAAGAGAAGAACACAGTTGTTTATTAAATTTATAAATGTGGAAACAATTAAAAATGACAACAAAACGATCCATTTATTATTTTTTTATAGTTGTATACAATGCAAGTATAGTTGTTTCCTAGTTATTCAATTAAATAATTTGCCGTCATTTTGTCATTTTTCCAATAATTTTTTTCTGTTAAAAATACTACCATTTACCCATCTGAATCTAAATTCTTTTAAAACTCTATGAAGTGCAGCAGTAGAAATCTGAATCTCATCCACTTTCTCTAGCTTTTCTTACAGGGACAGAGAGTCCATGCTCACCTAAAACGAACAAAAAAAAGTTAAGACACTATAGTGATTCTTCTAAAAACAATATTAAGAATGTAAAGTAACACATTAGTTATGATAGTAGGAATTTGTCTACTTAAATGCTATATGTAGCAGTAATCCTTTCATAAATCGTAATAAGTATATTTGAATAATCCAAAGTATAAGAGTTATAAAAATATATCTATATATTTTAGCAAACTGTACGATGTAAACGATTAAACTTTAGCAAAAAGGCAAAGAGGACTCTTAAATCTTTATTACAATATTCCCAGTTATAAATAGTAATTAATTGTAAGTAAATTTACCCATTCACCTCGTGAAGTTTAAAACTTAATTCAGAAATTAAGGACTAACTAATTCACATTTTAAAAGAAATGCCTCTGAAAAGTTAGTTACTCCTGCCTTTTTATCAGAATTATGATAAAATATTTTAACTAACTTGTAATGCATTTCTTCTTATTTATGTGCAGTCTTCTACCGAAGGTTGGCGACAATCAAACGATAGGTTTCTCTGTTTTGTGCCGCATGTATTATGTTTGCAGCTTCTGGTATTTGAAACCATTCTCTCAAGTTTCTCAGCCAGGATTTCTTCTTTTCCTCTTTTTTCAATCATGCCTTCCACGAAAAGCTGTAGCATATTGTACTTATCATTACGGAACACATAGCCCAGGTATGATGCTTTCCTCCTTTTAACAATTATTAACAATTCTACCTCTTTACTGTAGTATTCTCAGTATGCGTCGATACAGCTACATTTCCAGAGCCGCTAACTTCTTTAAGTTGCTGCTGTTAACTTCCACCCTTCTACTTCGTAAAGTAGCGTAGAAAGTATGTAGTATTTCGTGGCGCGCCGTCGGAGGTTAACGCTTAGGTTGCGGTTGCTTAAGAGCTTTCTCATTTTGATAAATTTGGATCTTGCTATTTAATTCAGATTTTAATCTCTACGTCTGGGTCCCACTTATCATTTACTGTATATCTCAGATATTTAAATCGGTGTACTCTTTCAATACGTTTGGCTTTAATATTAAGGTCGATATGTTGAATGTTCTTTTTACTGATCACCATAAATTTAGTTTTCTTTCTATTGATCTTCAGTCAAAATCGGTTGCCAGTTGTATTTACTCTATTTAGCATCATCTGTAAATCTTCGATGTTATCGGCCAGTATAACAGTATCATCTGCATTTAGAAATTTACTTATTGGTACGCCATTATTCTTGATGCCCTCGTTGTATTCTCCCAGTGACTTTTGAAATATTTGTTCCGAGGGTTGAAAAGCAGTGGCGAAAGAATACAGCCCTGTTTAACCCCTCTCGAAATGGTTCAAACGTTTTCACTCACCATATGTCCATTCTTCATGTGGGCTGTTTGATTCCAATATAGATTTTTTATAATCTGGTTGTCTTTAGTGTCAAGTTCTGTAAGATGTAATAGTTCTATGAGTTTGTCATGGTTGATAGTATCGAATGCTTTTTATTAGTCGATAAAACAGGCGTACACATATTTCTGTTGATCCAGGCATTTTTGAATCAAGACTTGTATTGCAAAGAGGGACTCTAGAGTTCCAAAACCGCATATAAAACCGAATTGTGGTTTACTTATGATGTGTTCTTATTTAGCTGGTATTCTGGAATAGACAATACGCAACAATAATTTAAGGGTGTGACTCATTAAACTTATCAGGCGATATTCACTACACGTCTTAGAATTAGATTTCTTAGGAAGGGATACAAATGTAAATTTCAACCAGTCCGATGGAATTTGACCACTATCGTATATCTTACTAAACTTTTTCAATACTACATTCAAGTTGTTCTCGTTAAAAACTTTTAAAAATCCGACTAATATTTCATCGCATCCTGCTGCTTTCCCATCTTTCGTTTAATCTATAGCTTTTATTACCTCAATTTTCAATATTTTTGGTTTATTCAGATCAAGATTGTTCGTAGAAATATGACAATAATCCGTCAACAAATCTCTTATGTAATTTACCCAAGTCTGTAACTGTTCTTCTTTATCTACAATAAGTTTGTTGTTCTTGTCTATTAACCTACCAAACTGTTTTCTCTCGTAAGTATAAGTAAATTTCTTGATTTTCTTATGCATGATAAAACCATCGTGTCTTCGTTCTAGCTCTTCTATCTCTTGACATTTTTCTTGTAACCCTTTCTCTTTGGATTTTTTTATCTGTCTACTGACAGTTCTATCCAGTTCTTTATATTGTTCGGGATTACTTTTATTTTCTCTTCTTCTGTCCATAAGGCGTAATATTTTATTTGTCATCTATTCGTGCTTCTTTTTCCTCTCATAGTCACCAATTACTTCTTTCGAGCTCTTGCATATAGCGTCCCTTAAGTTGATCCAGTTTTTTTCAATATCGTCAGTGTTGGTTGTTAAAGCAATATTGCTATTAGAGCTACTTGTAAGCTTGACTTTTACCTCGGGATTTCTAAGTCGATTTATATCTAATCTTTTGTTTTTCTGTTTCTGGATTAAGGTTTGTAGTCTGACTCGTAATTAAACTACAGCAGGATTATGATGAGAGTTTTTATCAGCTCTAGGATATGTTTTGGCCGATATTATTGCGTTACGTAATCGCTTCTTAATTGTTATGAAGTCTATCTGATTTCTAACGATGTACATAGTCCTGTCCTGTGGTGACCTCCAAGTGTACAATCTTCTGAAGATGGCATAAACCAAGTATTAGTAATAATTAAGTTTTTCCCCTGGCAAAACCTGTATTAGTCGATCACCTCGCTCATTTCTTGTTCCCAGCCCATACTTGCCCACTCTCAGACGTGGTAGCATAAACTTAGATTATATTTATGTCTAGAGGATGCGCAATTATCTGGATCAACATGCAGCGTTCTGAATATGGTATAAAATTTTTTATATGTGTTTTGACTTTATTATTCACTAGAACCGCTACTCTATGCCTATGGTTGACATCTTCTTCTCTGCTGTCTGAAAAAAATACTGTTAAATCATCTTTTTTGCATTTACCATTACCTGGCCATCTTATTTCACTCATCTCCAGAATATCAATTGTGAGCCTCTTCATTTCATTAATTTTTTTTATTTTTAAATCTGATAAAGAGTTCTTACGTTCCATGTAGCTATCAACAGTATTTTTTCTGTTATTTTTATTTATTTTATCCAGTCGCATATTTCCGATGCAAGGCCCTTGTAGCAAACATAAACCAAGAAATTTTTTCATTTCCTCTTTAGAAGTCTCTTTAAAAGTAATACTACGTGAATGTCTGGTTTTGGGGCGTGATTGTCTAGTTAAGGATTTCCCATAATGACTTGTAGATTTTACCAATAAATCTATTATATCATTATTTCACAGTTGAGTAAAAATGTCACAAGGTGACGCGTTCAAACCTGCAAATAACTTGATTCCCATTTGTGAATAATCAAATAAGAAGTCATCTATACTCACAGTATCACTATTCCATCCATTTTCATTAGTATCCTCATTATCACTTCCTTCGACTGGGTCTGCGTTTGCACGGATATTATCGTCAGCATCTGATTCGGGACTCACTTCTGCAGAAACATGACCTTCTTCATTAAGAGTTTCTAGAACCTGAAAGTCAATGTTCTAAAATAAGAACAAAAATATAAAAAAAATTGAACTTACCTCTGACTCTATGTTACTGTCATCAGAATCAAGATCGTCATTTTCAGGATGATAGGAGTCTGATTCCCCATAAGATATATCACTATCAATATATTCATCGCTGTCTACTTCCTCATAAATTTTGAAAAGACGTTTTTCTTCATCTGGATTCATTGCTTGTTTCAAAAATAAACACCCTGTATATTTTTTTATTCTTTTACGCACAAAAATACCTAAATCAAAACCATACGCCACTGAATAATATTCAAAATAACAATTTCTACAATGGCTTAGTCAACAATAACAAATGCATGTGGCGTTCCGGTACAACTGCCTTCCCCTCCATATACCCACGTCTTCTAATTGGCAGTAGGTACCTAAACTGCTGGCAACCAACATTGCAAACACGTTTCGTGGGACACCAACATGTATTTTTAATGGTATAATAGCATAAAATGTGCCAGCCTCAACCGGTCTGTCCTACAAAGCTAATTATAATTGGACGGCTGTAGCAGGTGCGTCACAGTATACATGACGGCTATAGCAGGTCTGTCCGTCAATGTGGAAATGTACACCATTCTACTCTTTCAGATTGCGCAGCCATGACATTCTACGCCTTCCTGTGCTTCTCTTTCTTTGGATCTTTCCCTGCATAATCAGTTGGATCAAGGTGTACTTCTCTCCACGTGTAATATTTTCGAGATATTCTTATTTTTTTTTTGTTTTAACTGAATTTAAAATTTCTATTTCTTTATTCATCCTTCTCAGAACCTCTTTTTTGTGGCGTGTTCTGTCCACGATATTTTCAGAATTCTTTTATATATACACAGCCCAATGATTCCAGTTTTTTCATTAATGTCGCATTTAAGGACCAAGATTCCATTCTATAAAACAAAGTCGAAAAAACATAGCACCTCGCCAACCTAACTTTTAGTTCCAATTTTAAATTCCTTGTACACATCACTTTTCTTATTTTGTTGAAGTTTGCTCTAGCCTTTTCTAGTCTGATTTTGATTTTCTGATTGTAATCATTTGTGGAGTTAATCATTGTTCCCAGATATGCATATTTGTCCACTTGTGCGACGTTGTTTTCGTTTATTAGAAAATTCTTGCTATTTCTTTGAGTTTTTGATATTCTCATAAATTTTGTCTTCTTGACATTAATTGTTAGACTGTACTATTTTCCATATTCCGCTATTCTGGTGACCAGTCTCTGAAGATTTTTAATATTTTTGGCTAAGATCACAGTGTCGTCTGCATATCTAATGCTGCTAATGAGAACTCCATTTACCTTTACTCCAGCTATTTTACCATCAAGAGCGGGTTTCAGGATATCTTCGGAGTGGGCATTAAAAGGAATTGGCGACAATTCGCATCCCCGTCTCACTCCACGTATAATTTTAACTTCTTCTGGCAGCTGTTCGTTAACATGTACTTTTTCTAGCTGTTTATAGTACTTATAAATTTGATATGATCTCGAGGTCGTTGTAGTTATTCTTGTTATATTTCGGGACATTAATTAACTGTGTATGTCATACTTATCGAATGCTTTATTATAGTAAATAAAACATGCGTATATATCTTGATTGACGTTCAGGCATATTTGCATCAATATATTAAGTGAAAAAATAAATTCACGCGTTCCTAGTCCTTTGCGAAAACCAAATTATGTATCATTAACGTCTATGTCAAGTTTGTGATATATTAGGTTATGGATGACCTTTAGTAGTAATTTTCGCACATAAGACATCAAACTAATGTTGGTACTCGCTGCAATCGCTTGTGTTTTTTGTTGTGGGGAGATAAATAAAAATCGACGTTAACCACTCTTTGGGTAAAACGCCTGAACCATAAGTTTGGTTCAAGAGTGTCACTAAAATATTAATGTGCTTCTAATCTAGAAGTTTTAGAATTTCTGTAGAAAGCATGGCAGGTCCAGGGCTTTTCCCACCCTTCATTGTTTTATTGCTTGTAATATTTCTTCTTTTGTAACATATGGACCTATATATTTTGACGTAAGTTCTATGTGCTCCAGATCTCCTTTCTTAAAATGGAAAAATTCGTCGATATATTCTGTTCATCTTTGTACTTTCTCATCCGTATGTGTTATAGTAGTCCCGTGTCTATCCAGAATTGTACTAGTGGGATTTTGTTTGCTTAGTCCTGCCAGTTCGTTAACTTTTTTGTGTAGGTTAAAAGATTACACCAGATTGACAAATAAAACTGGAGTAAAAATCTTTATTTAGCGATTGTTATTATCTTGTTCATATTGTGTTTTTAACTCGAAATTTGATCCATACAATTTATGAATGGAATATTTTCTGCTACGATGTCACAGCAGAAGTTTGAATTTTATTTCAGTTGTATGCCTAAGATTTATTGTTAAAGAAATAGGAACAATAAGAAAAATAGAAGATAAATTTGCACCTATACGCGAATTATGGGCAATCTTTAGAAGCCACTGTACATCACACTACACTCCTTTTGATTTTTAAACTTTTGATAAACAGCTTGTAGGATTGTAGGTGAAATACCCATTTAAAATTTATATCACTAGTAAACCCAATAAACATGGAACAAAAATCATAATGAAGTATGACTCTAAAACATTTTATGTGGTCTATGCTATTCCATAAATTATTGGAAAAGTGAAAACACAGAATAATGAGTCAGTACCACATTTTTACATTAGAAAATTATCTGGAGTCATACATGGAACTAACCGAAATATAACAGTAGATAACTGATTCACCTCAGCACCTATGGCTGATCAAATGATAAGGCAATTCAAACTAACTCTCTTATGTACACCAAGAAAAAATAAACAAAAAATTTCGCCGTCCTTTCTCGGTAAAAAGGAAGTAGGTACATCATTATATTACGATTATCCCTTAAATGCTGTTACTTAAAAACCAAACGTTATAGACACTTTTATTAAATAAAAAAAAGGATATATACGTTTGACCAACTATGTTATATTGCATCATGAAAATCCAGACGACGCGACGGCCACTAAGACTTTTTTTTAAATTGCTTGAGCCTAGTGGTATAAATGTAATGATGCTATGTTGTCTTGCAAATCCCCATTAAAAAGAAAATGCATCTAATAATAGAAGATCATGTCTGAAATTTTCGGGAATCCCTTTAATCAAACTACTAGTGCGAAAAAGACTTCACATACCATTTTTACAGAAATCACTTTGGCAAAAAATGTGTGGCATTTTTAAATGAAATGCCTTCCAACACAACATTCAACAAGTTTAGTAAAGCGAACCAGGTGATATTTCTAAAAAAAGCTAGAAAACCGAAGCATTCATAATCGATTTGTCATAAAGCAAATTTCATAAAACATACAGCTAAACTTTGTTGTATATGTGGTCATAAAAATGAGTAAAATTAAAATACCTAGCTTATAAGGAATATGAGTTCTATAATCAAAAGTTGTTAGAACGTTTAGTTAGAAATTAAATTAAGTTAAAAAATTTTGAATTAAGTTTCTGGTTTTTTAACTCATTGGATATCTGATACCCATCTGTTCGGTTTATGTTAAAAAACTAGTTGTGATCTTCTAGCGTCAAGAATAACTATCTCTTGGTAGTAAGTTGGATTCCATATACTTTGCAGCCAGAAAATTCCCATATTCTGTATACTTAAAATCTGTTTTTAGAGACAAAGCCTCACAAATAATAATCTCAATATGGTCTAATGGTTGCCTCGGTTACTTGTAATTTACAGCTCGAAACCTCCGAATTCGTGCCGAAGTTTCTTCCGCACCAATTCCCCGATACCAGATATTCCAAATTTCGCCTATCAACTAAAAAATAACGCGAACTTTTTACTTCCTAATCCCACAATCCCTCCACAAACACTCGTTACTACAGTAGAGGTGGCAGATTTGCATTTTCTAAAGGAACTTAAAATCTTGAATGATTAATAATATCTAACGAAAGGAATTATTGCTTTAAGGAACTTTAAGGATGGGTGCATTAAATGGTATTCTAATAGAATAACCTGTGATTTTTGAAAACAAATTTGTGCTTTTCTGACTTCAGCATAAATATAATCAATCGAGGCATTTTCTACAAAATTCGTCAAAGAGAAGAACACAGTTGTTTATTAAATTTATAAATGTGGAAACAATTAAAAATGACAACAAAACGATCCATTTATTATTTTTTTTATAGTTGTATACAATGCAAGTATAGTTGTTTCCTAGTTATTCAATTAAATAATTTGCCGTCATTTTGTCATTTTTCCAATAATTTTTTTCTGTTACAAATACTACCATTTACCCATCTGAATCTAAATTCTTTTAAAACTCTATGAAGTGCAGCAGTAGAAATCTGAATCTCATCCACTTTCTCTAGCTTTTCTTACAGGGTACAGAGAGTCACATGCTCACCTAAAACGAAAAAAAAAAATGTTAACACACTATAGTGATTCTTCTAAAAATAATATTAAGAATGTAAAGTAACACATTAGTTATGATAGTAGGAATTTGTTTATTTAAATGCTATATGTAGCAGTAATACTTTCATAAATCGTAATAAGTATATTTGAATAATCCAAAGTATAAGAGTTATAAAAACATGTCTGTATATTTTAGCAAACTGTACGATGTAAATGATTAAACTTTAGCAAAAAGGCAAAGAGGACTCTTAAATCTTTATTACAATATTCCAGTTAAATAGTAATTAATTGTAAGTAAATTACCCATTCACCTCGTGAAGTTTAAAACTTAATTCAGAAATTAAGGACTAACTAATTCACATTTTAAAAGAAATGTCTCTGAAAAGTTAGTTACTCCTGCCTTTCTATCAGAATTATGATAAAATATTTTAACTAACTTGTAATGCATTTCTTCTTATTTATGTGCCGTCTTCTATAGAAGGTTGGCGACCATCAAACGATAGGTTTCTCTGTTTTGTGCCGCATGTATTATGTTTGCAGCTTCTGGTATTTGAATCTATTCTCTTAAGTTTCTCAGCCAGGATTTCCTCTTTTCTTCTTTTTTTAATCATGTTGTCCACGATAAACTGTAGCATATTGTACTTATCATTAGGAAACACATAGCCCAGGTATGATGCTTTCCTCCTTTTAACAGTTGTTAACAATTCCACCTCTTTAACGTAGTATTCTCAGTATGCGTCGATACAGCTACATTTCTAGAGCCGCTAACTTCTTTAAGTTGCTGCTGTTAACTTCCACCCTTCTACTTCGTAAAGTAGCGTAGAAAGTACGTAACATTTCGTGGCGCGCCGTCGGAGGTTAACGCTTAGGTTGCGGTTGCTTAAGAGCTTTCTCATTTTGATAAATTTGGATCTTGCTATTTTAATTCAGATCTTAATCTCTACGTCTGGGTCCCACTTATCATTTACTGTATATCTCAGATATTTAAATCGGTGTACTCTTTCAATACGTTTGGCTTTAATATTAAGGTCGATATGTTGAATGTTCTTTTACTGATCACCATAAATTTAGTTTTCTTTCTATTGATCTTCAGTCAAAATCGGTTGCCAGTTGTATTTACTCTATTTAGCATCATCTGTAAATCTTCGATGTTATCGGCCAGTATAACAGTATCATCTGCATTTAGAAATTACTTATTGGTACGCCATTATTCTTGATGCCCTCGTTGTATTCTCCCAGTGACTTTTGAAATATTTGTTCCGAGGGTTGAAAAGCAGTGGCGAAAGAATACAGCCCTGTTTAACCCCTCTCGAAATGGTTCAAACGTTTTCACTCACCATATGTCCATTCTTCATGTGGGCTGTTTGATTCCAATATAGATTTTTTATAATCTGGTTGTCTTTAGTGTCAAGTTCTGTAAGATGTAATAGTTCTATGAGTTTGTCATGGTTGATAGTATCGAATGCTTTTTATTAGTCGATAAAACAGGCGTACACATATTTCTGTTGATCCAGGCATTTTTGAATCAAGACTTGTATTGCAAAGAGGGACTCTAGAGTTCCAAAACCGCATATAAAACCGAATTGTGGTTTACTTATGATGTGTTCTTATTTAGCTGGTATTCTGGAATAGACAATACGCAACAATAATTTAAGGGTGTGACTCATTAAACTTATCAGGCGATATTCACTACACGTCTTAGAATTGGATTTCTTAGGAAGGGATACAAATGTAGATTTCAACCAGTCCGATGGAATTTGACCACTATCGTATATCTTACTAAACTTTTTCAATACTACATTCAAGTTGTTCTCGTTAAAAACTTTTAAAAATCCGACTAATATTTCATCGCATCCTGCTGCTTTCCCATCTTTCGTTTAATCTATAGCTTTTATTACCTCAATTTTCAATATTTTTGGTCCATTCAGATCAAGATTGTTCGTAGAAATATGACAATAATCCGTCAACAAATCTCTTATGTAATTTACCCAAGTCTGTAACTGTTCTTCTTTATCTACAATAAGTTTGTTGTTCTTGTCTATTAACCTACCAAACTGTTTTCTCTCGTAAGTATAAGTAAATTTCTTGATTTTCTTATGCATGATAAAACCATCGTGTCTTCGTTCTAGCTCTTCTATCTCTTGACATTTTTCTTGTAACCCTTTCTCTTTGGATTTTTTTATCTGTCTGCTGACAGTTCTATCCAGTTCTTTATATTGTTCGGGATTACTTTTATTTTTTCTCCTTCTGTCCATAAGGCGTAATATTTCATTTGTCATCCATTCGTGCTTCTTCTTCCTCTCATAGTCACCAATTACTTCTTTCGAGCTCTTGCATATAGCGTCCCTTAAGTTGATCCAGTTTTTTTCAATATCGTCAGTATTGGTTGTTAAAGCAATATTGCTATTAGAGCTACTTGTAAGCTTGACTTTTACCTCGGGATTTCTAAGTCGATTTATATCTAATCTTTTGTTATTCTGTTTCTGGATTAAGGTTTGTAGTCTGACTCGTAATTAAACTACAGCAGGATTATGATGAGAGTTTTTATCAGCTCTAGGATATGTTTTGGCTGATATTATTGCGTTACGTAATCGTTTCTTAATTGTTATGAAGTCTATCTGATTTCTAACGATGTACCCAGTCCTGTCCTGTGGTGACCTCCAAGTGTACAATCTTCTGAAAGGTGGCATAAACCAAGTATTAGTAATAATTAAGTTTTTCCCCTGGCAAAACTGTATTAGTCGATCACCTCGCTCATTTCTTGTTCCCAGCCCATACTTGCCCACTCTCAGACGTGGGAGCATAAACTTAAATTATATTTATGTCTAGAGGATGCGCAATTATCTGGATCAACATGCAGCGTTCTGAATATGGTATAAAAATTTTTATATGTGTTTTGACTTTATTATTCACTAGAACCGCTACTCTATGCCTATGGTTGACATCTTCTTCTCTGCTGTCTGAAAAAAATACTGTTAAATCGTCTTTTTTGCATTTACCATTACCTGGCCATCTTATTTCACTCATCTCCAGAATATCAATTGTGAGCCTCTTCATTTCATTAATTTTTTTTATTTTTAAGTCTGATAAAGAGTTCTTACGTTCCATGTAGCTATCAACAGTATTTTTTCTGTTATTTTTATTATTTTATCCAGTCGCATATTTCCGACGCAAGGCCTGGCACCCACCGTTGCGTGGC
>OU898277.1:104276927-104334427 GCA_918026665.1 Diabrotica balteata
TGGGGGTGGACGAACTGTCGGAAAAACATGTAGTGATAGATTTTAAAAATAAGCTGATGAAAATGGACAATGAAATCGTGGAACTGGAGGAAAAAATGGAGAAAAGCAAAGAAGAGGATATAAAATATTTAGAAGCAACTAAACAACGTGAAGTAGAAACAAATATGGCAATAAAGCAAGTAGGAGAAATAAATAACTGGGAACCATCAAAAGAAATTGACATAAATGAGGAAAATAACAGTGCTTGGAAGTCATGGTATGAGAGTGAACTTAGAAGAGGAAAAGAAAGAAGGAGATTTGTTTGTAGAGAAAGAAAGAGAAAAGGAATTGAGTGATGATAAAGCTGAAGAAGAAAAGAAAGAAGGAGACTTGCTTGTCGAGAAAGAAAGAAACAAAGAATCGGACATACAAAAAGAAGAAGAAGAGTTAATGGAGACTTTAGTAATTGAAGAAGAACACGTTTCTCAACAGAACTTGGAATATGAAATTAACATATGTGAGCAAAAAGGAAAAGGTGAAAGAAAATTTATATGTGGAGAAAGCATGTACAATGAGATAGATCAAATTCTACAAAACTACGAGGAATTAATAAATGAAGAAAATAGAGTGGCGAAAAATTACGAACATTCATTTGAGGTGAAAGATCTGAAAAATTTCAGATCAAAAACGTACCCAATCCCTTATAAATACAGACAAAACGTCAAACAAGAGATTGAGATAATGATTAAAGATCAGATTATCGAAAGATGTGATTCGCCATATATAAGTCCCATTGTAATTGTAAAGAAAAACAGCGGAGAATTGAGGCTATGTCTTGACGCAAGAAACATAAATCAACACACTGTGGCACAATACGAATCACCTTTGAATATTGATGCTATTTTTGGAAGAATAACAGGAACACATATATTTTCAAAGATTGATTTAAAACATAGTTTCTGGCTGATTCCTTTAGCAGAGAGATGCAGAAATTTTACCGCTTTTTCAATTGACGGAATAGTATATCGTTTCAAAGTGGTTCCATTTGGATTACAGAGTGCATGTGCAGCCCTCGTTCGGGCATTAAACACCATTCTAAATCGACATGAAGATTTCGTGGTTCATTATATAGATGATTTGTTAATTTTCTCACCAAACGCTCAAAGTCATTTAAATCATATAAAAATTGTATTAGAGGAATTAGATATAGCGGGCCTTAAACTAAACATTGAAAAGTGCCAATTTTTCCAAACAGAAGTGGTATATTTAGGTTTTAAATTAGATACAAAAGGGGTTAGTCTAGCGGAGGATAGAGTACAGATCATAGATGAATATCCGAGGCCGAAAAATTTAAAGACGTTAAGGGGTTTCCTCGGAATGATAAATTATTTTAAAAAACTGATGCCAGATCTTAGTGAAAAGGAAATACCTTTGATTAAACTATTAAAAAAGGATAAAAAATGGCAATGGAAAGAGGAACAGGAAGAAGCTTTTGTACAGCTTAAGAAAGAATTTGCCAAAGGAGTTAAAATTTATCATCCAATATATGAAATACCATTTATATTAAAAACTGATGCGTCTATTAACAAGTTTGCGGGAGTATTAACCCAAATGCAAAGTAACCAAGAAGTCCCTATATGTTTTGTATCCAGAGTAACAAAAACACATGAAAAAAAATATAGCGTTACAGAGTTAGAATTTGCGAGTGTTTTATTTTGTGTTAACAAGTTACGATACTATCTATTGGGTGCTAAATTCACAATAGAAACGGATCATGCGGCTTTAATACACATAATGAAGAATAGATTAGTGAACAATAGGATACATAGAGGAATACTATTACTACAGGAATATGATTTTGAATTTAGATACATAAAAGGAAAAGATAACATTCTGGCAGATGCTCTTACACGAGATGAAGAGACAGGAAAAAAGGAAGCGATTCAAATATATGTGGGATTAAATGTATTAGTAGACGAAGAAGGGATATTTTCATTGAATATGATACGTGAGGATCAACAAAATCTAGATGATAAGGAAAAAAGTAGGAGCAGAAATGGAAAATGAAATATTATTCAAAAGAATAGATGGAAAAGAGTTGTATTTGATTTCACAATTATTGGGTAGAAAAATAATGGAAAAGTTACATCAGGAGAATGGTCATATGGGCAGCCGAAAAGTTTGGTTATTGTTTAGGGAGAATTATGTATGCAAACGAGATTATAGCGTGGCAAAAGATATGACAAGAGAATGCCACATATGTCAGATATATAAAAGTCGAAATTTTCGAAACGAAAATGTGACAAAAAGTATAATGCCTCAGCAAAAGTTGGATATTGTTGCCATCGACATGTTGAGTGATCTGATTCCTACATCACAGAGAAAGAAGCATGTTTTGGTGATGGTTGATGTTTTTTCAAAATATGTCAAATTATATAGCTGCCGTACCACCAAAGGAGAGGAGATATTGACCAAGATAGACAATTTCATAGCCAGTGTGGGAACACCCAACAACATTTTGTTGGATAACGCGACATATTTTAGAAACGATCGTTTTAAGGGAAAACTTAGAGAGAGAGGAATTGAGACAAAGTTTGTGAGCATTCGTCATCCTCAAAGCAATCCCTCAGAAAGGTTCATACAAGAGGTCACGAAGTTCCTTAGAATTGCAGCTGATGGTCAACACAAGCAATGGGGCAGAAAATTAACAGATATTGAAAGGTATCTGAATTCGACACCAAATACCGTTACGAAAGAGACGCCAGAGTATGTGATGAAAGGGATAATGCCTCCACGACCATGGATAGAAACAGAACCCAGAAATTACGAAGAGATAATGGAAACTGTACAGCAAAGGCTCCGTAGGAGCAGCGAAAAATACCTTCAAAGGCAGAACCGAAAACGCCGAAGACAACCAGTCACTTTCCAGGTTGGAGAAAAGGTATTAGTAAGAGCGCTAAGAGTGTCTAACATTACAAACAATGTTTGCGCAAAGTTCCTTCCTGTATTCGAAGGCCCATACATTATCAAAAATGAAAACGGTATCAATAGTTATGTTTTAAAACAAATAGACTCTGATAATATACGGGGTATTTTCCATATACATGACATTTATAAATATTATGAATGATTAATAATAATAATATTTGCAAATTTTATTTACTTCAAGAAAATTTGTTGTCGGTAGAAAAAATTTTCATTTCAGCAAATGGCGGGGAGTTGTTAAGGTTCCAAAAAACTTAAAGAACCATACAAATTGTTATTTGGAAATAATCTGGACAAAAAAATAAGTAAGTTTGTTTACTTAAGAAAATGTATAAAATTATTTCTGTCATTAAATATAAGATATGTAAATTAGTGGGCTTATAAAAAATGAAAGCAATTTTTGGATAAAAAGTGACAGTTTTGACATTTTGCGGGGAATAGAAAATAACTTTGACAAACGTCACTCTCTTTAGAATTTCCGAAGGAAGAACGGCTGTTTTAAGAGTTTCGTCGGTGCTGGTGGTAGAAGGTTTAATGCAGTGAAGAGTCAATGGAATGGTGAATTTTTGTGTTGTTTGCTGGAGCTGAGAAAGTTAGAATTTAAAATTGCCAAAGGGTAGTCTTCGTGGTTTTGTTTTCCTGGTGGGCTATATAGAGGTGTTTCGAGAGCCCTGAAAAAGAACCTTACCAGAACTGTAAGTTTGTTTCTTTATTTAAAAATTGCCGTGGCGAAGTGAAATCTTGCAAGAGGGACTTAATTGACTTTTGAATTTTTTTTATTGTCAGAAACATTTGCTGGGTTTATATTTAAATAATCGAAGGACTTAAAATTTAGTATAAGTATTGTTTTTCATAAAGGGTTTGCATGGATAAATGTTAATTAATATATTTTTTTTAAATTTGTTAAATATAATCTGATTTGTTTATTGATTGAATATTTGTATATTATTTTATTTCTTTCCTTTTTGTCCTCTTACCTAAAATACAACGAGATCGATATTTGAAGCACGATCCTGATAATAAATTGAGGATTTGTTGGTAAGTTTTGTTTTTTTTTAGTAACAATTAATTGAATAATTGATAAATATAGATTCTACTTACCATAACAATATATATATATATATATATATATATATATATATATATGTATATATATATAATATATATATATATATATATATATATATATATATATATATATATATATATATATATATATATATAAACAGGCGGCGTTTATCTTATTAAATCACAGTAATGAAGGACTCAAAACTGTGCATGCGTATATGTCAAAATAAAGGTGCTTTTATTAAAAGATAACATAAAATTGATCTTTATTAGTTCTCTATTTATTTTGTTAACCCTTCCTTTGTTACTCATGGTATGGCGCCATCTATATTAAGAGAAAACCAGTTTTTGAGAATTTTTTGTAGAATTTTTTGAAAATTACATTTTACACATACCTACTTTTGATAATACCAAAAACAACAAAAAAGAATTATCTAATTTGGGGCATTTCTGAATTGATGCATTTGGTACAAGTGATGGGAGTTAGTATCTAAAACTTAAGGCCCGTTTTCACACTACGTCTTATTGTACGTTTTGTGGGTCATATAAAACGTACGACAAAATGTACGTTTTGTCCAGTGTATACACACTACGTTTTTCCTTCCGTTTTCTAGCTCATTTCTAATTCAGAGTCTTAAGTTGTGTGAAGTTTGTTTAGTGATTTTTTTTATGAAGGAGGAAACACGGCTGCTTTCTTTTATTTTTTCAACTATAACGATACTACGACTGAGGACAAAGAGGATAAAGAGGAAAAGACATGATGGTCAAGAGAATGGCTTTTGAAAAAAGCCAGTATTTCCACGTCTCGTTACTAAAAGAACTGAGAGGCGAACCAGATGACTGGCGCAATTATTTTCGAATGGACACTTCAGCCTATTGTCAATTGTAGATTTGGTAACACCATACATATTGGAACAAGACAACTGCATGAGAAAAGCCATTACACCACATTAAAGACTCACAGCCACTCTCAGATGTCTTGCAACAAGACGCAGCCTCAAGGACTTGAAGTTCACAACCATAATATCCAAACCAGCGTTAAGCCAAATAATTCCTGAAACCTGTAATGTAATCCACTTGGTTTTAAAACAGAAGTACTACTGACTAAAGCTAAACTACTATTTGTTTAGTAGTTATAAATAGGTAGAGATTTAAAAAAATGTTTTTCTTTAATTTGAACACCAAAAAGTATAAAATAAAATGACTATTTATGACATTTTTTCCCTTTAAAGACTAAAAAAAAAACTTTATTTTTCACTTGCCTAAACACGGAAAACTTTTATACAATCCAATAAATTCTCCGAGAAAATGTGGGTGCATTACCGCAAACCTGACATTATTAGTGTTTTTTTTGGTAAACATGAAGGGAATTGCATTAGAGCATCGAGCAATAAGACAAAAGAGGGAATGTAAAGGTAGAAGGGGTAAACATATTGATAGACAGGAAGTGCCATCTTGAGAGGCCACTTTAGACAAGGATAGACAGTCTCTTTCCTTGTTTAAGAAGTCAAATTTAGTTTGGTTATGTTATTGTTTGTCCCAACTGTCACATGAAATTTTATTTATATTGAAGTTTTTTACCAATTATGTCACTTTTTAGACTATTATCGTTAATATTTAATTAAAACTTTCTAGTCTGAAAAATATTTTATAGCTATTGTTAACAAATGTTGGAAAATTTAAATTTAGCGCCTTTGCATTTCCGGATGTGTCCGCCATCAGAGGCCACTTTTTTGGTCTCCTTTTTATAACGATTAGATTCCCTCTTTTGTCTTATTGCTCGATGCATTAGAGTCGTCAACTAAGTCAAGATCGGACGACTTGTCTGAACAAGTATTTACACGTAACGTTTTATCCTATAAGTTCTCGCAAAACTATGGATTTCATTTCGATTCGACAAGACGTACGTTTTGCTGTTTACACGCCACGTTTTATTGTATAGGATTTGTCCTATCCAACAAAACGTACAATAAGACATAGCGTGAAAACGGGCCTCTACATTGAAAATATTCAGTTAGTCGTTGTAGTGAACATTGTCATAGAATATGTCAAAAAAATCATTTAAAATTTTAAATTAAAACATTACAACATAAAAGAGTATTTTTACAAATACAACACAAAAACAAAAAAAAACAAAACCTACAACTTCATGTCAAAGACACCTCAAACAAAAGAAGTAGAATCGAAGACTTCTTCTCTTTTGGTAAAAATCTCGCTATCTTCTCTTAGAATCTCGATGTCATATGTATTAAGGTTATGTTTATATTTACACCTCATGCAATAACTGTATTGATTCCCCTTTTTGTGAGTGTGGTCAAATAGGAAGTATAATACACATCTTGCTAGAGTGTCCTATCAATAAGACACCACTATTTGATTTATATCAAAAACTTATTAAAGATGGATGCCCAACGCCCATTTCAGTACAAAATATTTTCCACAATATCAATGCTAAAACCTTGAAAACGATTGGTAAGTTTATCAATATTTTCCAAATTAAAATGTAAGTAAAATATAAATAAATACCCAACCTAACCTATCCTTTAACCACTGATGTCCTGTCCAAGATGCCAAATTCCAGATATACCTTACATAGCTTAATAGATGGAACAAGAAAAATCTATATCATTAATGACATATAGAATTATTTTAGAATATCCACTATAAATTGTCCAAAATAGTTGAAGGGAATATGGTTATTTCCAGAATCTCTGTGAGGAGAATTCCCTTCTATAATTGAAATAAAAATATATACATGAGCTGGCCACGTACCTAAGAGGTGGAGGCCATAAAACGAAAAAAGAAGAAGAAGAACAATAACATGGAACCACCAGTTAGACTAAAAGTATAAAAAACATATATATAATCAGCGCAGAGCTGGAAAATGAAGATCTGTTCTCAAGTGCAGATAGGTCATCTGTAGATGTTATGATAAGTTATCTCTATATTTCAATCTGTTACGTCTTGTCAAGTCTTGTTGAAGCAAAAATTAGTAAATACAACTCAAGTTTTCCACATCTTTCTTACAATTCATAAAAGAGCTACATCAATTTCTATGAAATTTCTCTTAAATTGGTTGCCAACCTTTTTTAGTACTTCCACATTGTCATAGTTGACATTGTGTCCAGTATTTCTAATATGTTAGCTAAAAGCTATACTGTGGGCTTACTCACAACATTACTCTTGAACAAAGCTATTATTTTTGATAGTTTGTGGCTGATTTGACCGACACTTTTGAACAGTAACCACATGGAACGGAATACACTGTATTGAAGTTATCCAGTGTTTTAACTCTTTCTGTCAGATGAGTGAAGTATGTTCCTAATCTTTTGTATACGGAATTTGCTATCACTAGGTATGCTAAACTGTCTGAAAAGGTTTCTGATCTGTGGTGATAAACCCCTGATGTAAGGCAATCTCCTATAGACAATTTTCACTGATTCTCCTTCTAATGCTTGTCTTTGGTGTGTTTTGGCCGTTAGCATATCTTAGAAGAGCAATTTTTTAGGAGCATCTTTTTTATTGATTTTTTCTAAGAATCTAATAAAGTAACTTAATGTTCTTATTGTAGTTAGAAGGGTGACAAATTCTTTTTATTCTTCTTTTTTAGACCTTTGATGATGTTAATCTTATGTTTATTAGGATAATGGGAGTAAAAAGTCACATATCTCCTGAGAATGTTTTTTCTGTACCAGTCCAACATTATTGTAATATCCTCTTGTCTGGTTACATTAGTGTCGACAAATAGCATCATATTATTTGCCTGTTTCGACAGTAAATTGTAGTTGAGTGTTATAGAAGTAAATATGTTGAGAGTGTAATTGATTTTGTCAGCTGGGACTGCATATATAAGGTCGTCTACATATTGATAGATAAAGGGGAACTGGAAATCAACTTCTTGAGTACAGTAGTGAAGTAAGGAGTTCATTACAATTTTTGCCAAAAATGGGGATATGGCTCCACACATGGGTGCTTCTTTTATTAGGACGTATAATTGATTTTGGAAAGTGAAATATGTATTGTTGTATAAAAAGGTAATCAGTTTCAGGAACAGTACTTTGAAAATCGTACAGTTCTGTTTAATCAGATTGTAATTAATTGGAATCACTCATACATAACAGGCGACAATTTTCAGGATACTCTCATAAGACCTCGACCCCAAAATATCTCTTGGGATACTTTCTGTACCGTGTGCTTTTTCTCTCCAGCTTATCCAAAAGTGCTCATTTTGAAGTGATGTATCAAATTTATTAATAACGTATTGCTGTTTTATGAATAGAAAAGTCGACTTCGTGAAATATCCGAAAAAATCTTGTCCGACAAAAATTTTGGTTCCATAAGGGAGTCCACCAAACTAAACATGCAAAAAAAACAACTTTCAAAAATAACGTGAAAAATACAATTTTTAGATTGTCCGACAATTTTTACTCGCAGATTTTTCCGTCCGACAGAGAAAATCGGCTTTTCCACGAGTCTGTGGAAATTTATTAATACCGTTTTTTTATATGATTTTAGTTCTTAAATGAAGAGTTCAACTTAATGAATAAATTATCCGACAAAAAAAGGGCCTTTTATGTAAAAATTAAGAAAGTATACAGTCGAGATTACTTTTGTGTAGAATGTGTGAGCATTAAAATTGTAGATACCTACATCCTATTTATAAATAAAAAGCTGATTTTTTTCAAGCTATTTTATAAAATCTCGTAGTATACAAATGTAGAATTAACGGACAAGAATCTTTTTCCGATTTTTTAGTCGAATGAAAATTGAAAAATGAATTTTCAGTCGTACCCTTCGCTGAAATTGTGTATATAAATTAAAGTTTGTGGAATTTCTCATTGTAAACTGATGCAACCACGAATTTACTGAGATATGTGAAGGAAAAATGTTAAAATTGAATTATGATAATTGTTACGTGTATGAAGTTTTCAACAATCGAATGAACAGATCTGTAGATTATAATTCATCTTGAACACATGAAGAAGCAGATACAAAGATTGTACACCATATTTGCCAGATAAACACGAAATAATTCGTTGTACGGATTCTGACACACCAATAATTATGTTATCCAATATGGAATTTTAAAAATCTAATGTGGAAGTAATTATAGATATGTCAACCAATAAAAAGAAATGAATATTTTAATATCAATGATATTTATCAAAATTATGGAAAATAAATGACACGAACTCTAACAGTATGTCATGTATTTACTGGCAGTGATTATGACCCTTCATTTTATAGAAAAGGAAAGCAGAGACCATTTGATATTTTGAAAAAAAAACGAGAGATACCAGGTAGTCTTCCTGGATCTTTTAAGAATCCCTCCATCTGAAATAAACACTTTTCCAACTATATATTTAAAGTCATTGAAGAATTTATTTGTAAAGTTTATTTCTTAAAAAGCAAAGACGTTAACATGGGGCGGGTTGAACTCTTCGGCTTTTGGAAACAACAATCACAATGAAATGGTAATAAAAGCTCAGTTAAGAGGTCTTGATATATTAAGTATGCCTCCATCTAAAGAAGAGCCATTACAACAAATTAAAAGAACAATATATATATATATATATGCAGTGTGTGGTGAAATGCACATTTACGCAATTACGCAATTACGCAAACAAATTTAAAACCTGAAAATTGTGGATGGACTCTGATAGAAGAAAAATATTACCACCATTGGTTTGATGACCCTCAGTGTCTTACATTTGATGATATATCTTCAAATATATCAGGTAATAATATTTTATGCTTGCTATTTATATTTGAAATAAAGTACTTGTAAAAAATCATAATCTATTATTATTTCAGATATGAAAAGTCAAAATGAAGAGAATGATGAAGATATTATAAGTTCAAATGATGAAGAGTTAAATAGTAGCTCCGATTAACTAACTTTGACTGATGCCATATAAAAGTTATAAAAACTTACCAGAAAGTAAGATTCGTAGCATATAAACACAACGTTAAATAACATAATATGACATGAATTGCTGAAGGAATTAAAACTGTTAAAATTTAAAATTAACTTAAAAGTTAATGAATACGTTACAAAGTTTAAAATGCAAAAAGTAAGATGGCATGTTTAACAAAAAAACACAGTCGTCTTTGCAGGTTTGAATTCAGTCACATCTCACGAACAGAAAGAGGCAGTAGGAGGAACTATTGTTGTTTAAATAGTTCGATGTAACTACAAAAAACAAACTTTCAAACTGATGTCTAACAAAATACCGTTTGTGATTTTAAGTACTACCAACCATATTACCAACTTTAAATTGAGAGGGAATTTTAAAAAAATTCATTATATCAGACAGTAAAAAGAAAATAGTATTTAGGGGAAAGTGGGGGAACCGTGCGCGGTGGGGAACGGTGCGCACCATTAAAATTCAAATTACGCGGCATACTGAGAGTCCCCTCCCGAACAGGCTTAAGCGGGAACATGCACAGAGTCTCTGAAGCCATTAACTGCCACTGCAGTTGAGTTGTGTACTTAGTGAAAGGCGAAAGTGTGCATTTGAGGTTTTTGTTACTATTTTCCACTTGCACAAATTAAGACGGTGAGTCCGTAAATCTTAACTACTTGTTTTGAAATAATTATATTCTTAAAGAATATCATCTGCTGCATATATGCACACCATTTGGTTGCATTTAGATAAGTAATTTTTGTAGGATGATGTAATTACGTTTTTAAACCATAGTGGGGTAACCGTGCGCGAAAATGCGCACGGTTACCCACTAATCAATTAAATATGAAGCAATATTGTTATCGTTTTTGGGTACTAAAATCCGTCTTTTATTTTCAGATGCCACGAAATTACGTTCGAAAGACTGAAATCCATCAATATAGTGATGAATTGCTGGAGACTGCACTGAATGCAATTAGAAACGATGGGAGGAAAATACGAGAAGTTGGGAGGTCTTTTGGTATTCCTGAATCAACACTCAGAAAAAAGCTTTCTCTAAATCAACTAAAAATCCCCCATCTCGGTAGAAAGGCGATTTTTACAGCAGAAGTGGAAGCTGAATTAACCCACTATATTCTGACACTCGCAAAATTGTTTTACGGCGTAACGCCCCGACAACTGAGGCAGTTAGCGTTTAATTATGCTCAACAGAAAAATATTCCAAATAATTTCAATAAACAAACTCAGTTAGCAGGCAAAGATTGGTTGTATGGGTTTCTCAAGCGAAATCCTGAAATATCATTGAGACAGCCTGAGGGGACTAGTCTTAATCGAATTGCTGCATTTAATGCGGACGAGTTAAAACTTTTTTATTCAAATCTCGAGAAAGTTTTACAAAAATTTAAATTTGAAGCAAACAGGATATATAATATGGACGAGACGGGTGTAACCACTGTACAGAAGAAGTGCCCGAAGGTTTATGGACGTAAGGGTGTAAAAAAAGTAGGAGCTGCTATTTCAGGTGAAAGAGGGAGGACCATTACAGCCGTATTTTGCATGAGTGCCACAGGAAATTATATCGCGCCCATGCTGATATATCCCAGAAAGAGAATGGCTCCTGCGCTGCAGAAAAATGGGCCAACTGGTGCTAACTATAAATGTTCAAAAAATGGATGGATGAATTCTGAACTTTTTCTTGATTGGTTAATGCACTTCGAAAAACAGGCAAATCCCACTTTAAATGACCCGATTCTCCTTATCCTTGACAACCATTCAAGCCATATATCCATAGAGGCATACGATTTCTGTAAGTCAAATCATATTCATATGGTGTCCCTTCCGCCACATACTTCCCATCACCTTCAACCCCTTGACCTATCCTTCTTTGGTCCTTTAAAAAATGCGCTATACAGGGAGTATGATATTTATTTAACTACAACAGGCCATGAAAAGATCACTGAATATGACGTAGCTGAGCTGTTAAATAAAGCGTTCGTAAAAGTCGCATCGATGGAGAAAGCAGTTTCGGGATTTCGTTCTGCTGGAATAAGGCCATTTGACCCTAACAAATTCAACGAAGATGATTTCGCTCCGGCCAACGAAATGAGACAGTTTGTAGTAGAAGGTTCTCCCGAACGTAGCGCTAATTTATTAACACTTGCATCTCAGCCAAATCTACAAAAAATTCCTAATCCGGCAACACCCGAACCTAGTGAAAATTCAGACGGTGAAGATAGACAGACAGCTCATATGCCAAAACAACAGCAGCAGGATCTACCTATTCAAGGTCATCTACCATGTACATCTACCGCTGAACAAGATCATCTACCATCTACATCTAAGTCTGGACACAACCATCTACCATCGACATCTACATTAAATAATTCATTCTTCCAATTTGCACCTATTCCAAGGAGAAAAGAAAAAGGAAGAGTAAAAACAGTGTCTCGTTCGAAACAACACTCTGAAATATTGACTAGCACACCCCTAAAAGAACGATTAGAACAAGCTCAAGCAAAGAAAAGGGAAAAAGACGTGAAAAAAAACATGAAATTAAAAAGTGTCAAAACATTAGGAAAGAACAATATTAAGAAAGATAATAAGAAAATGAAGAGGGCTCCAACACCTGAACTTGATGCACAAGAACGTGACGAGGAAGATGAAATCGAGAATGCTTATTTCTCGATCCCACCTCACTCCTTCTACGGAACCACTACAAGAAAAATAACGGCAAAAGAGAATGTTGCAAAAAAAGTAAAAAAACGCATATGTCAGTCTCCGGAAATTAAAAGAGGGAGAAATAAGAAACCAGCAACGCCTGAATCATCAGAGGTATCTGACATAGACGATAGTGACATTTGTGACGATGATGAAGTAGACGATATCAACCCCAACTATGTTCCATTTGATGCAGAACCTGACGTGCGGACTGAATTATGTGGCATATGTGGAGAACATGGAAAAAGCGAACTATGGTACCGGTGTGTTGCATGTGGCTTATGGAACCACGCGGCATGTACCGGTAAAGATGCCCCCGAACAATACATTTGCGACTTTTGTCAAGGTTAAACAGATACCTACTTAACATTATAGGTATATAATCACTCGTACAATAAATATTTGTTCTTGCATGTGAATTTGTTTTTATACCACTGTATTATTAGGTACTTGTATATTCCAAACTACTGCGCACTGTTCCCCACCCTGTGCGCACAGTTACCCCATGGGGTGGGGAACGGTGCGCAAATGCAATTTTTTACTTTTTCTAATTATATATGATTATGTTAAGAAATTCAATATCTATTATAGTGCATACTGAAAGTAGAATAATTAGGGTATCAGATAACGTTTTTATTTTATTTTTTATGTTTAAGAGTTGACCACCACAACGATTCTCGCTTAGGTGCGCACCATTCCCCCACCTTCCCCTAGTAAGTAGGTTTAGAAAAAAACAAACAACCAAAAACAAAATGAACTATCTGAATAATAACTGAAGTTAATCATGATAATTATAGCAATTAATAAAGGAATTTAAGAAACAAGACAAGAAAACTCTGAGATGCAGAAAAGCTCAGTCAAAAGTCAAAATAAAATTGTAAATTTTGCTAAGATTCTGGATCTCAGATCTTTTATTCAGATTGTTGTTATCACTCTTGCTGATATGTACCATTCCTAAGAATGTTCTCTTAAATTTATTTTTCTCTCTGGCTAATATTTTTACATTGTTGAAATCTATCTTATGGTCTAGATCGATAGTATGTTCTGCCAAAGCACAAGTGGGTTTATTTAGTCTACAGTCACTCTTATGAGAAATGATACGACTAGACAGATTTCTTCCAGTTTCACCAATGTACGTGGATGGACATTCAGTACATTGAATGCAATAAACAACATCTCTTGACTCTAAAGTAGTTAGGGGTTGTTTTATTTTGCTATACAGCTGACGTATGGTTTTGATGTTCTTGTTAGCTATTTTGATGTTCTTAAATTCTTTTGAAAATTTTAGTGAGTTCTACGGTTAGTTTTGGAATATACGGAAGGGCATAAAAATACACACTTGTTTGAGCAGAATTATTTTGTGCTGAGGGCTCTGATTGTGAATTAGTGAGAATGTTATTTCTATTAACAAATGAAACATTAAAAATTAATTTATTAATCAGTCTTAGAGGATATGAATTTTCAACAAAAATATTCCGTAAGAGGTTAAGATCATGTTGGAGATAATCTGGATGTGATAACCTTTTGGACACGTTCTTTCATTGCTAGGACTAGGTTGGTTTTCATTCTAGAAGGATGGTGGGAATGGTAGCTTATGAATCTATTGTTACATATAGGTTTTCTATACCATTGTATTTTCACAACATTATCCTCACATCTATGCAATCTCATGTCAAGGAAGGGTAAAGATCCCTCCCGCTCTTCCTCGCATGTGAATTGCAAGTGTGGGTTTTGTTGGTTAAAAACATTTAACGTAAATTGTATAGAGTCTGCTGGTAGTGCCAAGATTAAGTCATCCACGTATCTCTTTATGAAAGGTATTTCAAAATTGATTTGTTGCAGTCTTTAATCAAGTAGTCTAAGACATATATATATATATATATATAATATATATATATAATATATATATATATATATATATATATATATATACATATATATATTTATATTTATATTATTTTTACCAATTTTTTTAATAATCATACAAAATATAATATAAAATATCAAATACTTACTTAAATACCAGTAATCCTTGTTATACGCATAATTCTAATAACGCGATTTAATAAATGCGAATTTTTGCATTTCACGCGAAAAATAACTGATTTTTTCATGCGGCGCTCCCGCACCATTTGATTTGTACGCCAATAGTATTAAACATTAAATAATTATCTAAAAAATGAACTTTGTACTTAGTCGACGTTTATTAGTAAAATTTAAGTTTAGCGTAATATCTGAAATTTATATAGATTAAATAAATAAAAAAATTTCCATTTTTTGTCGGACTGCAATTTAGGTACGTTATATTTGTCGGACACACATTCCATTTAGTATGTAAATCTTTCACAAAACTAATTTTTTTTGTCTGACAGTTATTAATAAATTTCCATAGTTTCGTCGAAAAGCCGATTTTCTCCGTCGAACGGATAATCGGCGAGTACAAATT
Source organism: Diabrotica balteata (assembly GCA_918026665.1). Lineage (NCBI taxonomy): Eukaryota > Metazoa > Arthropoda > Insecta > Coleoptera > Chrysomelidae > Diabrotica > Diabrotica balteata. The sequence goes on from OU898277.1 coordinate 104,292,030, forward strand.
GTGGGACAATCTAAAATAGTATTTTTCACGGTATTTTTGAACCATACAGAGAAAATCAGCTTGTTATTACAAAATTTTTTTAGGTTGTTTTTTGGCATATTTAGTTTGGTGGACTCCCTTATGGAACTAAAATTTTTGTCAGACAAGATTTTTTTCCGATATTTCACGAAGTCGACTTTTGTATTCATTAGACAGCAATACGTTATTAATAAAATTGAGATATCACTTCAAAATGACCACTTTTAGAAAAGCTGGAGAGAAAAAGCACACGGTACAGAAAGTATCCCAAGAGATGTTTGGGGGTCGAGGTCTTATGAGAGTATCCTGAAACTTGTCGCCTGTTATGTATGAGTGATACAGTATGTCGCCTGGTACCTAGACAAAGAACATAAGATTCAAATTAAACAATTGAAAATTTTACGCACTGATGGCCATCTTTAATAGAAAAACTGGATCACCTTTCACACATTTTTACAAGACTTACCACAACCAATTATATTTTAATATTTTTTATTTTGGTATTTATGTTTGCTTGTCTGATAAAAATGAAAGGATTCCCAAATTACTTTTTGGACTCAAAGTACAATCCGCCTTAGTCAAAATTCCAGATCATTTAATCGCAGAAGTCTTCCAGACTTTTAAAACGAAGTCAAATCCAAAGGAGAAATGAGAAATGTAATAATCAATGCCCCAAGCCGGCCACTGACCTAAAAGCATATGCTACATAATCAAAGGTATAAATAATTGGTACATGCAATTTTGTTGTATTTTTTAATTCTAAATTCGTATAGTAAATACATTCCTATACCGCTTTAACGTTGTTAACGTTGTAAGTAAAATATTTCAAATTTATATTTTAGTTTGTTTGTAAATAAAGTTTTAAAAAAAATCGTTTACGTGGTCCCAACATCTGAGACCTATAATTTGTAGTATTAGATTATTCGCAAACACTTAATTCCTTTAAAACATATTTAAAAACTGATTATAATTATATCTCATTTTATTTTATTCAGTTAAGTCAACCACATCACATACATATAAGTAACTTTTAGGTAGCAATTTGCTCTCCCTCGAGCTTAAGAGAAATCCTGATGTAAGAAACAAAGCTGTGAAAGTCCATGTATGTCCTCTGAGACAAATACATAGACGTGCACTTGGTCAACGTAATTAGATCTATGGAAAAATGGTAGATGAGCCTCACTTTTGAGATACTTTTTTGGTAATGGTGGCAGTGAGTTTTTACTATAAAACCTGTAGAAATTTATTTTTAAATATACAAAACAGGCAATGATATAAAATATTTATTAAAATGAAATACACACAACCCAACTTATACAGAATCACCATGTATTTCAAACCAATCAATTTATTTTTTTTTTTTAACAACTTAAATAATTAATTATTTATTAATTCATTAATTTGAAAAAAATTAACAAATCAATAAAACAATCAGATAACACAGCACGGTACGTTATAGATCCGGATTTCCCAACCAGGGGGCATACCCGCCAAGGGGGGCATAGAGAGATGTCAAGGGGGGCGGGAAGACGTTTGCGAATTTAAAAAAAAAAAAAAGTAATCAAACAACATTTATAAATAATATTACAATGTAATGTTTAATTTACACGGATAAAATTAATGAAATTAAATATGTCAACAACATGTGGTAAGTTTGTGTATTTACAAACTACAGTTGTCATTTTTATTTAATTTACTAAATTACTGATTGAGCTAAGATGCGTACGTAGATCGATCATTGGATCTTTTTTAACACATTACAATCAAACCTACGTGGCGAATTAATTTTGAAACGTTAAATACATTACGTTATTAAGATAAATGGGCATTTATAAATAGTAAGTTTGGATTTACCTTCATAGAAAAAGACAAGTTACAGTTACCTCAGTGTGTGATATGTATGAAAGTTTTAAGTAATGATAGCATGAGGCCCAATCGCCTTGAAAGACATTTGAAGGTACAACATCCTACTCTGGTTTTGAAGACGCAAGAGTTTTTTTCTTCTAAAGCAGAATCACTCAAGCGGATGAGATTGGATAAATCGGGAAGTTATCACAAAGGTGTATCGCAGCATCTCAAAGCTTCATTTGAAATAGCTTTTATGATAGCAAAGCAAAAGAAACCTCATACTATTGGTGAAGAATTAATAAAACCGTGTGTCCTAAAAGCCACGCAGATAATTTTAGGAGAAGATGCAGAGCAAAAAATGAAATCTATTTCTCTTTCGGATAATACAGTCAAGCGTAGAATCGATGACATTGCAGCAGACATAAAGTCACAAATAATCAACAAAGTAAAATTATCGCCATTTTTTGCAATTAGTTGCGATGAATCCACCGACATCGTTAATTGTGCACAGTTAATAGTGTATGTTCGTTACATCGGCGGAGATATCATTGAAGAAGAGATTTTGTACTCCCAATCTTTGACAGCAGGTACTACTTCTGAGAATATATTTAATTCAATATCAAATTTTGTTGAAAAACATGACTTGGATTGGAATAAACTCATTGGACTTTGCACAGATGGCGCACCTGCAATGATAGGTGTACGATCGGGCTTAGCTAAAAAGCTCAAAGAAAAAAATCCCGCAATGGTTAGTACACATTGTGTTATTCATCGGCAAGCTTTGGCTTCCAAAACATTACCACAGAAATTACGCCAGACTTTGGACTCGGCTATAAGGATTGTAAACTACATTAAGAGCAGCGCTTTGAACAGTCGTTTATTTACTTTACTTTGCGAGGATCTCGATTCTGATCACAAAGTTCTTCTGTTCCATACAGAAGTACGCTGGCTATCCAAAGGCAACATGTTGGCTCGCCTTTATGAATTGAAAGAAGAAGTAATTCTTTTTCTCGAGTTCAAAGAAAAACACGATTTCTTCACAATGTTCAAAGATGACACATTTCAATGGAGGTTGGCTTATTTGGCTGACATATTCGATGCCTTGAATGAACTAAACTTAAAACTTCAGGGCAGTAACGGCACTATAATAAGCAATTATGATTATATTCAGGGGTTCATATCAAAGCTTCAACTTTGGAATCAAAAAATCTCTTCTGAAAATGTTATGTCTTTTTCTCGGCTGTTCGAAGCAATTAAAAATAATATACTTGACGCAAATTTGAAAGCTGACATAAAAACTCATTTGCAAGCGCTGAAAGACGAATTTCGCCGATACTATCGAGACATCAATTCAGAGTCACCAATATGGCGTATGACAAGAAATCCATTTGTTGTTGATGTGTTCCAATTACCAGAAGAAATTCAGGAAGAATTTCTAGATATGATGGCTGACTCGTCCATGAAAGATGACTTCCATCTCTTGACATTGGAGAAATTTTGGATTAAAAGATTGCCTGTTAATTCGAAGGTTGCCTCTCTTGCTTTACGAATACTAGTTCCTTTTTCTTCAACTTACTTATGTGAGACAGGCTTTTCTGCTCTAGTTTTAATTAAAACTAAACAGCGAAATCGTCTTGATGTCGATAGCGACCTGATGATAGCTCTGGCAAAAACAGATCCTAGAATCAACCAAATAGTACAGAATATGCAATCTCAAGTGTCTCATTAATATTTACTTTGTTAAATTTAATTTTTTTGATAAAAAACATGTACTAGTTTAATTAAACTTTTAAAATTTGTTTATTAGAATTAAAATAAAATTTTAAGTATATAATGTGCGTTTTTTGTTGTATTTATTAAAAAAGTAAAGGGGGGCATGAAAATTTAATTTATAGTCCGGGGAGCCCCAACAAAGAAAAGGTTGGGAAACCCTGTTATAGATTATTTGCTTTGTTTATTTATAAAACAAAAAGAAATAAACTTTGTTTTTGTGTTAAAACACGAAAATATGCCTTATGTGGGGTTAACGCAGGCGCAAAAGGGAAATATCATTAATCTCGTGGAATGTCTCAGACAACAAAGAACATAACGGCAGTGGCAGGCATAACACAGGGCGTTGTGTCAAAAACGTATGCTAGATATCAAAAATTAGTAACGCATAAACTAAGACAACTTGGTCAAATAGTAACAATGACTTACAACGATCATTTCATTGGCCAATTAGCTAAAAGAGAAAAGCTTTGAAGAATGGAACAACCTGCCACAACAAAATATTGAGAATTTGTTTAGGAGTATGCCCTTGCAAATTGAAGCTTGCATAAGGGTTATGGGTGGTTACACTGACTACTAAAAAAAACACAAATAAATGAAAATAAATTAAACATTAGTCAGCTCACTTTAAATTTTTTTATGTAATTAACGTTAAAACAAGTGGTTCAATTTATTATTTCAAGAGTTTACCGTTTTATTTAATTTCTGGTGATTAAATTGCTTTAAATTGCAATTCTTTGGCTTCGTGTTTTGTTTTTTTAATTCGCTTGCAATAATAAGAAATACCGAATGATTTCACATAACTTTGGTTGTGTGTATATCCTCTCCTCCTCAGTCCTAATCCCTTTTGGGATGTGGTGACACCATCAGGCCTTTACAGTTTTTTTACGATTTTCCTCCATCCTTCTCTGTCCTGGGCTAGTTGTTCGGCTTCATGTAATCCTTGGTTAATCAATATTTTTGTTTAATCTACCCAACGACTTGGAGATCTTCCCCTAGGTCTTTTCCTTCAACTCTACCCTCGACTATCAGTTTGTTCATCGTACCTGTTCTTCTAGCAATGTGTCCAAAATACTGCAAATATCTCTGTTGTATTTGTTTAAGCAATCTATCCTTTACTTTAAGTTGTTCTAATATCGATACGTTAGTGCGATGATCAATCCAGGATATTCTCAACATGCGGCGGTATACCCACATTTCAAAAGCGTCCAGTTTATTTTTATCCGCTTTCTTTAAGGTCCACGTTTCGGATGCATATGTGGCTATGGGAAAATAAGCGCCCTTACCAGCCTTAGTTTTGTGTGTATTGTTATGCTAGAATTTTTCCAAATTGCTACCAGTTTCATCATAGCTATTCTAGCAATAGTCAACCTTCGTCATTTGTTATTAGGGACCCAGGTATATGAAACTATTTACTACTTCAAAGCCCCCAATTTCCTTAATGTGATTTTGGAAGATTATTCCACGCTCTGTCTACTATCATGATCTTTGTCTTACTCCTATTTAACTTTAGTCCATGTGTTTTGCTTTTTTCTCTCAGACTGCTCATTATGTCTTGCATTTCTTCTTGATTTGCCGCGATTATTGAAGTATCATCAGCATATCTCAAGTATTGATTTTTTGACCTCCTACTGATAGATGTGTGTATATAGCTATAAAATTTTAGAGATTAAAAAATTATGTATTTTTAGAATATATATTATTTAGAATATACTTTTGTTGACCACATGTTTACCATCAAATATTTTTATGTGTTGTTCCTTTATACTGTAACAACATGGATGATGCACAAAACATTATTTAAAGTCCTATAATATGACAATTTTTAAATTGTAAATAATCTATAGAATTAATTTTGGTTGATGGTACTATCAATTATCTTTAACCCTTAACCCGAAACATAGCACTTTTATTGCTAATGCGAAACATATGGTCTATTGGACCAGTATAGGTAAAATCTGAAATTAATCAAAAACAAATGTAGCATTTGAAGAGCAAATCAAAATATTAAAGGATTTATTAGGTATAAACGAGCAAAAAAAACTTATTCATAAATAACACTTACATAAAACAAAATGTGTAATATATATAACAACAATATTAGACGTACTTAAGTAAACAAACATATATATTTCTAGTTAAAATAAAAAATATACTACACCTACCTACTAATTTTGAAGACAGGAAACGCAAAACCATTCTACTACACTCCAAACAAATAGCATTTGAGCAACGCATCAATTTATAATTTGTCTTCCTCATTTTTGATCATGGACAAATGCTACACAATTTTCTTTTGGGAAGCTTATCATCTGAAACATTGTCGCCGATATTCTCGACAAGCACTTCGGGATTTATTCCCAAAAAAATCTCTATCTGCTTTCTAAAGTCTCGGGGAAGATTTGTTTGAAGTATTTGCCTTAAATGAGGCTGAATTAGTTCAAAGGACAAATCTTTTACAATTTTAAAACGTGGAAGTAATTTATTATCTTTGTAATAAAAATAAATGATGTAACTGTTGACTGAACTTATATTTATAAGTGTATAAAATATGGGGAGTTGCTCCCATACAGTCTTCGTAGACTAGCACCTTCAACGTGGAGTCATATTTAGCCATGTTACCTAATCCAACGGTAACTTTAACATCTTAAATCAGTATAAGAAATTTTGTAAACTAAATGTAATCAATTATTTGTTAACCTGTTTTTACCTATATATTTAGTGGGTACATTCATGTACTCTTAGACACTGACGATGGAATATGGATTCCGAAAACATTTTGTCTGTTTAACTTAGCCCGTTTGGGTTCTTAATATATAGATTTTCAAAGTATTTTTAATAAATTTTTTGTATAAAATACGGCTAAGGATTAACGCATTGTCCGGCGGTTTGCACTATAATTAGCACACTTCATGTCTAAAACATCAACTCCCGATTTTGTACTGTTATAGTATCGAATTCTTTCTGGCTTTTATAATTCATTGTTTTTGCTGTGATGCATAGAGGATAGTAAAAGAACAGCTCTATTGTTTTTCGGTACATATGATATCAAGGTTATGTCATTGGAGAAACCATATAGTCTTATACCAATTTCCCTACTTTTATTAGCCAGGAATTCCAAAAGAACTTATTCTTATACTCGTTTATTTTTTTACTGTACCCATATACGTGAGGTGGTGTTTTTGCAACTCTGTCACTAACTCTATTAAAGAAAAATAGTTGTGAGCAGTAATATTTCAGTCAGATCCCTTTATTGGTTTAGATAGTCGAATGACACATTGAGCAGGATTGGAAAGCTTCAGTTCTTCTTCTGAAAGTCTGAAACACCATCCGAAACTTTCCCTAAGTATATATATCCATTATAGAAACACGAGCTCTTAGCATATAAAAATCCACTAGGAAACTAAGTTCCTGTAGCTAGCTGTATACCATATATCACAAAAAATTTTTTTAAATCCTTTATAAAAGGTATATAATAAAATGCCCAAACGGGCTATCACAAAAATATTGCAAAACGTTTTCGGATTGTTAAATCCATCATCAGTGCAAACGAGGTATACATGCTATGAGCCACCAAAATATATGGGTCAAAACCCTTTAAATGATATAAATTTACATTTGCTTTACATTATATGTGGTTACAAATTATGATGTTTAAGTTACCGTTGGAATTGGTAACATGGCGACGTATGACCCTACATAGGTAAAATGGTCCTGAGACGAAGTGTCTTCGAGGACCTGTTGATAACAACCTTGTTATTACAAGACCTGCCTTACTAGACCTACACGTTTTGAAAACTACTGTTACTACGACGTAAACACTAAAGCGATCGCCACGATACTACAGACTGCAGCATTATGCTTGTTCTACACTATTAGTAGACTATCATTTCGCTGTGGTCCGTTAGACCAATGTTTCGGGTTAAGGGTTAAGGAATGTAATTAGTCTGGCCTATACTTTTTACCAATATCAAAATGAATTGACGGACAAATGACCAATTGATCAATTGACAAATCTGATTTTATATATTCTACCAAGCTATTAAAGACTTTCACTATAGATAAATTTAAAAATACATTTTAACGGAATAATTTCAGAAATTCTGGTAGATGGTAAATACAAAATACATTAAACTTTGTGCCTGAAATTACAAAACCTTCAAGTTTCCGCTTTTGATTAGAACTAATAATTTATAGTTTTATGAGTTTATTATTTGATTATTTGTTATTAATGAAGCAAGCATAGGAGGAACCAAATGATCTAACAGGCTTTAATAATACACTATTATCCTTATACGTAAAACTCAATACATAAATATAAAATAATCGAAAATATATAGATATATTTTATAAAAAAATTGTTAAGCCAAACAAAATAATTTGACTATCCGTTACAGAAAATACTGTCTAAAAAGAAATACTATCCAAAATTAATAATATTTGAAATCAAAGCTTTATTAATTTTTATTTCTATAAGCACACCACTGTTATACATGGACCTTCGTACCTCGTAAATTAGGATAACTTCTAAAAGCGAGTCACGTAGCGCATAAGGGCTAAGATATTTACTGGGCCAAGATAGCAAGTGTAGGTATCTTTTGAGGATCTAGCGCTGTATCAACCTGTAGGTCATTTACGTGTAAAAGGGTTTTGGCATTTTCGGATACAAGGGCGATAAGGAATGTTTTTTTGGATAGAGATCCTCACGGCAAATAAAATATTGAAGAGATAGGCAACGGGGACTTGAAAAATTGATTTTTTTAGAGATTTACACTTTCGTATAAATATAGAAAACCAATTTGTGATTTACTAAATTTTGGATAACGGTATTTTCTATTACATTTTCTCTAAAAAATTACTTAAATAATATAAAATGTTTTTAATACCGGTAATTTCTCGATTGACAAGTACTCGTTAAAAATTGATATGAGCCATGACGCAACTTTATTACTTAAAAATAGTTCATTTCTTAAAATTTCGCTTGAGACATTAAATTAATAATTTTATCGCTGACTAAGTTCTAACAGTGAATATCTCATTTTTTGTGTTTTTAGTTAAGAGCGCTTCTTCTTCTTCAGGTTCCTTCTCTTCTTCTTTATTAAAAGTAGTATGTTTAAATAGATAATGACCAACTTTACCCTCTGATAATCGACTATTTTTATCGACTGGTTCTACAACAATATATTACTGTCTAGTGTTAGTCGAACTATATTTGTTGTCTAAATTTTGTTATCAATTTCCATTTCGTTTTGCCTACCGTTTCCATCTGGTGGGTCTTTTCCAGACGGGGAAGCATCCCAGCCGGAAGAGTTACTCATTATAAAAATATAAACTTGTACTTACCTTATCTGTGAGTTTATGAAATAACAAACCAAAACAAACCTGCCTAAATTCGAGCAAAATCTAATTAAGCTATTAAGCTAAGCTATCACGAACCAATTTTCTAGTTCGGAAGAAATACCAATACTGACGACTGTCAATATTTTTGCTTTTGTTATGAATTATTATTTTCTACGTTGTACAGATTCTTAGTAAATCATTTTTTTTTGTGTTTTACCCCTTTTTGATTTAGATGGAATCAAGGAGGAAAAAGTGGTAAACTATTATTTGATTATTAATATAATTATAATCATATTATAATATGATTATTTTTGGGGTCGTAAAATTATTATTCCTGGTAATCTTCTATAAGTAGTAAAGGTTTGAAGACGTTTTGACGCAGTACCATTATTCACATTCTATGTATTATTTTATTTTCATTCCTAAAACAAACCACCATATTATACACCCTACATAGGCTAATTATATTTTAATAGGTCTCGTAGGTTGATTTTACGTTTTTAGATTTAACGATTTTTTACTTTTTTTCTATATTATACCATTTCCATTACCGAAGCTTATCGTAAGGGTTTTAATATAACGTAGATAATATTATAGTAGTGTAGTTCAAGAAATAAATCTTACGCGATAAGAGTTTTAATATCTCTAACCAGCCATTGCACATTTTACTAGTTCCAGCTAGAAACGCCTTTTAACCATTATTCTATTCATTTTATGACACATATAAATATTTCTTATTACTTTTAAACTAAAAATTATCTTTTTAATGTATTATAAATTTGAGTTTATGTTCATTTAGATAAGGGGATATTATCGGATTGTCATAACAAAATATTACGTATAGATAGAGAAGTAATATTTGATAGTCTAATTTTTTTTATATTTGCAAAAGAATAGAAATTATACAGGTACATAATAAAAATAAGAGAAATCTAAAAAATCCAGCAAGTTATAGAGTGTCAGCCATTTAACAAAATACACACTAAAAAGATAAATTTGCCTTGTATAACTAAGCCATGTCGTTGACAGTTTTGAAACCCTCCAGGAGTTGTTAATGAACAGAATCACAGAGGTCAGTCAGAAATACGGACTTTCACTAAACACTAAGAAAACAAAATGCATGATGATCTCTAAGAAGGAACAGCAATTTGGACAAATCAGTGTAAACGGTCAACAAATAGAAAGAGTAAAAACATACACCTACCTTGGTACGAACGTCAATGAAAATTGGGACCATTCCATAGAAATCAAATGTAGAATAGAGAAAGCAAGATCTGTATTTTAAAAAATGGCTAAGTTATTCAAATGTCATGATTTATCAATGCCCATAAAAATCAGGTTAATACGATGTTACATCTTTTCAATACCGCTGTACGGAGTTGAGTCATGGACTCTCACATACGCCACCTACAAGAAAATTGAAGCTTTTAAAATGTGGCTTTATCGTCGGATCCTGAAGATATCGTATACCGACCACGTTACTAATGAGGGTATTCTGTTAAGAATTAAAAAAGAAAAAGAGCTGTTAACCACAATAAAAACAGCCAAAATCGAATACCTCGGTCACATCATCAGGAACAGCGAAAGATATGGACTGCTGCAACTATTCTTGCAGAAAAAAGTAGAAGGAAAACGGGGACCAGGAAGGCGATGGATTTCCTGGCTGAAAAATCTACTAACGTGGTTCAACACAACAACCACAAATATTTTTAGATCAGCAGTGTGCAAAGTGCAGATTGCCATGATGGTTGCCAACATTCGAAACGAATAGGCACTACAAGAAGAAGAAGAACTAAGCCATATATTAAGTTAGATAAGATTAGGTTATTTAGGGGGAGGGTGATTGTGTTGAAGATTGCGTTGAAAAGGAAGAGGTAGCTGCATTGGAGAGGGTGATACCTAACATTGGGGAAATCAAATCCAAAAGAAAGAGGGCCTTACAGGTGTTGTGCAGTCGATCGTCCTCTACGCGGCACCAGTCTGGAGTGGGCAGTAGAGATAACGGTCTACAGGAAGCTCATGACGAGAGTGGACAGAATAAGTCTGTTGCGAGTAGCATGCATCTATAGGAGTGCGCCTGCGGCAGCGTTGTGAACCACATGAAATGTGGATGTATTCTATTGCATGTTTTTTTCAGTGGAAGGAAAAGAGCTTTATGAGAGAAGAGACCTAAACCTTACTATGATCGAAATAAGACAGAAAAGGAAAAGGTCAATTAAAAAATGAGAAAAAGAAGGGCCCATGCAGAGGATATGGCACAGTGGACAAAGAGGCTGATCCCGAACATAAGAGATTAGGTCAACTGTGGTCACGGGATACTGGATTATTTCCTAAAGCAGGTGCTCACAGGTCAAAGGTGTTTTAGAGCCTATCTCTTTAGATTCAGAAAGGCTGGCACAGATGAATGCGTATAGTGCGGACACTCAGACACTGTAACACATACGATGATGTTAAAGTGCAACAGATAGAGAGTAGAAAGGAACAAAATAGAAGGAGAGACAGGTGTTAATTTTGTTACAGTAGGAGAAATGATTAAGAGAATAATTAAAAATAAAGCAGGTTGGACTAGTATACATAACTGTATCCGTGTAGTAAAAAAAAAGGACGAAAAACAGTTAGACCAACGGCAGAGGAAAAGATTCTGGAACTCGAAGGTAGAAAAGTTAGTCAATCTGTCTAAGTGAGACTGTGTGAGTTAGACTTGTAAGTCAGACTATGGGAAAAAAGGAAATATTCGTCTGGGAGAGATGGCATACTAGAACCGATTAGAGTCTTTCAGGAGCTATCTTGAACGGGATCCATCAAAAAACCGTTTTTGTGAATGTAAAAGGTGACACAGAAAAAAGGGACAGGAGATTCCTTGCTGACAGTCTGCGGATAAATGAAGGTATTGCTTCGGAAGTGATGCCAGCCTTACAGCGGCCGTTCTGCTTGCGGATCACTAGATGACAGAGGAAATTCTCGTTTAGCAGGTAGGCTTTTTACGTAGACTTATCGACGAGAGGGCGTTTTTAATTACCTTGGGAACTATTGTTAAAAGTAAGAAAAGTAAATTTTGCACTGAGGTCAGTCAGGCGACGTCCTGGACTGAGATGTCTTTTGAAGTTTTCAGACCCCTAAAAATATTATTTAGTGTTAAATATGGACAAAATCATGATTACATATCATACATATACATATGATAATGCCTAAATTGATAAAATTTCATTTAGTATTTATTTTCACTAACTAACTAACTATTAATTTCAATATTTTTCTATCAAATAGAAAAATATTGGAAAAAGAAAATAGCAAAATGCCTGTTTATAAAGTATGACAATAAAAAATAACAGTTCTGATACAATACTATAATTAGATATGCATTTTATTTATGCTGTATATTCCAGTAATCAGAGCCAATTTTGGAAATCAAAAATAGATGTAAAAAAGTTTACTACTCCTACCCCAGCTTCCCTGTAAAGGGAGAAAAATCGATTTACCAAAAATTTGTTCGACGTAGAAAAAATCATGTTTTGTAAGTAGTAGTTTCGTAGTTCTGCTTTCTCGCAATTTGAGTCTCTCTTATTTCCTTTTTAATTCGTTTATTTATTTTTTGTATACTCTATTATTAGTCTTTTGATTTCATTTTTCTTCCATCATGTTCAGAATTTCCTCTATCAGGTTTTTTTCTAGTATTCTTCTGTAACACACAACATTTTATAAAACATTATGTGTAGTATTTGTGATGTTTTCGTATTGTTTTTTCACGGTTTATTTTTTAGTTTTTTTGCACTCAATGCTGCAAAATTATATTGAACGTGTTATGCAAACCTAGAGATCATTTCTTCTTTTAATCTAAAGTTACTAGGATGGCGGTTTTTGACAAAACACCGGTTTTCGGTTATACCGGTTTTTTTTGCTTACGGTTTAACCTGGCAGTTATAACCGGCCAAAAAAACCGGTTTTTCAAAAACCGGTTTTCGGTTTTTTTTATTCCAATAGATTAGAAAGTTACATTTACAATGCACTTTAGTTTGCGATACTACATTCGACTCGATATCAATATGATCAAAATTAGTACTATCGAAAGAACATCAATATCAATGTAAATACAACACAATTTTTTGTGTTTTTTGAGAAAAAAATTCCCCAACAAAAATTTCCCAGACTCTTTCAAATGGGATTTAAAGAAAATAATATTAACATAAATATTTTACTTAAAAATAAATTGGATAATGCAATTCATCTTTTATTTTTACTACCATCAAAAAAAATTATCATGTATTACTTTTAACTCATTTACGACTTCCGGTATGGGTATAAATCGTTTTGAAAACGTAGGGAAATCCTTGGAGATTCGTATTCGTAATCGGTAACTCGATATTCATAGTCATTATTTTTGGTAATCAGAAAAAGCCATTTACCCACTTTCAATGTCAAGAGTCAAGTGTGAAAAATAGATGATGTATAAATACCAGATCAGTTCTTATGTAAAAATATTATGATTACAAATACTTTTTCAACGAAATACTATAATAAAATTTAATTGTTTCTGGCTGATGTGAGCTTGCACTTTCAGTATTTATAAAATAAAATAAAAATTGAATTTTAGTTTTGTTTGGAATAATTACTTGAGAATAATAATTATGATTGGGTGGGATCCAAAATAATACCTAACCTAATCCTAATCACTGTAAAAACCTAATAACCGGTTTTTACTTTAAAAATAAAAAACCGGTTATAACCGGGACAAAAAAACAACCGATAAAACCGGTTATTTCGAAGTAAAAAAACCGGTTTTCGGTTAAAACCGGTAGGTTTTTCCCATCCCTAAAAGTTACTAATTGCTGTGTTTTGGTCAGAGCCAATGTCTGCACCAGAATAAGCAGCTACTCCTTTAATGGTATTTATTAAATAGCCTTAGGTCAATCAATATTTTTTACCAAATCTAAACTGATTGCTAAGCTTTATTTACTGAGTAACGTCGCTAATAACCTATTAGTGGATCCCGTAACTTTGTTTTTATATAAAAAAAAACGATATTTAGCTTGCTTAATCTATTATTAATTATCAATTTCAACAACGTTGTGTTCATTTGTTGAACTGTAACTAAATTATTTCATTTACGTTAGCAAATATAATTTTATATTTTATAAAGTAGAGTATTCAATTAGTATAATTTAAAATTTGGGGATCGCCAAAATTTTGTTCCTTACCTGTACTATTTGTTCTGTATAAACGATTAAGATACATAAATATTAAATATAATAGGACACTTTAGGAACAGAATGGGAGAGAAAAATCTAAATATGAAAACTGAAATTGGGTGTAACAAAAAGGTAGATCATAAATTAAATCACATATTCTGGGAACAAAATTCGTTAGATTGGATCTAATTTACCTGAGTACAAATGTGCACATAAAAAAATTTCAGCCGTTTGAAATGATTTTTTCGAATATATCGAAAACTGTTTTTATCGAGACGTAGCTACTTTTTGATTGTTTTAAAAATTCTCCAGTCGGCTATATAACACTTTTTTCTATAGATACTATTTATTAAACAGTAGCATCAACAATACATATTGCCAGTAAAAATAGTCCAAATATTGTGCATTTAAGATTATTAACAAAAACTAAATTTTCTATTCCAATGGTGTAAACGTTTTGAGAAATGGCAGATATGCATTTGGTTCTGGCTAAATTTGAGTAGGCTAAATTAGAATCTCTTTAATTATTGGTAGTTTGGTTAGTACAGATAAATGCCAAGAGAATAGTTCTGCAGCTGCAAGGCTATATGCAGAAAAATGTCTTAATCGAAATACACTAGTTAGACGAATATTTCTTTCCATTGATCATTGTTTAAGAGAGACAGGTACATTGAGACCGCAACTTGTTGTTGATAATGATCGTCGAGCAAAAGTAGATTCAAACGTGAAGAGATTTTGAAAACAACTGAAGAAATCCCTGGAAGCAGTACAAGAGTAGTATCAGCTGAATTAGTATTTCTCACATAATGATTTGGAAACGATTCAAAAAACAGCAGTTGTATCCTTTCCTCGTTCAATCATTACTGGAAGAAGATAATCATCAAAGAATGGGGTCTTGCGATTGTTTTTTAACGAAAAAATATACAAAATGTTACTTTTTTTCATTCATGTGTTGTTTACCGACGAAGCTACCTTTAACAGAAATGGCATTACTAACCATCATAACACGTACATTTGGGTCGAAGAAAACCTTCACACAAAAAGTTTCATCACCAAAGAAATTTTAAAGTCAATATTTGGTCAGCAGTTGTGGATAATAACCTAACAAGTCTAATATTTCTTCCAAACAATTTTAATGACGAAAATTATTTACACTTTCTACAAAACGTGTTACCAGAGTACTTAGACGAGGTGAATCTCGCAGTCAGAAGAAATATGTGGTTTTTACAGGATGTCTCTTTAGCGTATTACCATAATAAAATAAGAGAATATCTTTGGAAGAGAGGGGGCAAATCTTAACCCAATTGACTTTTGCTTTTGGGGTTTTATGAAAGGTACCTATATTCCGTACCAATTATAAACAAATAACAACTGAGGAATATAATCAAGGAATCTGCAAATCGATTTCGACAGAAGCCCATGATTTTCAAAATTATTCGATTTTCCTTTTTAAAATGGTGTTTAATGTGTATTCAAAAAAAATTGAGGACGCATCTCGATAAAACGAATAAGTACTAAGGGTATAAAAGCTTTAACAACATTGTGTTTAAGTAATGGTACCACAATAATAATTTAAATGTAACGTATACAAATATTTGGATGACTTTAAGGGAACAAAACCCCCAAAAAATTTTTATGGGGTTTATAAATTTCACTGTTAATTTTTTTTAATATTTCTGTCATAAACCACATATCCATTTTTAATATAAAATCTCTAACCGTTTTCGATATATTATAAAAAATCAATTTTCACTTTTTAAATTGAAAGGATTGTAACTTTCTTTATGTGCACATTTGTATTGATGTAAGTTGGTTCCATCAAACTATTTTTGGTCCCAGAATACGCAATTTGTTTATAACCTTCCCTTTTGCTACACTCCATATATTGCATAAATTGTTTTTGCTCTTACATTCACCGTTTACAATCTACTCTATACACAGAGTAATAAGTAAGTAAATTAAGTAGTAGGTACCGTCCAGTGACGATTCTCTAAGTATTATTGCGGTAGGTCTTCTGGCCATACTCTCTTCAATCTTCTTTCGGCAAGTGGTTGGGTGAATAAATTATTTATCAGTTCGTTGTTGTGATCAGTGGTGCGATTTTTATATTTTATTGAGTGATTCTTTATTATGTCCTTAAGTAATGGGATGTCCAGATCATTGTGAAGTGTTTGGTTAGATACATACCATGGAGCTTTACTTATCATACGGAGTATTTTGGATTGGAATGTTTGAAGTATCTTCGTATTTGAGGTTTACTACAGCCCATAGTTCTATTCCATATGCCCAAACTGGTATAAGTATAGCTTTGTACAGAAGCAGTTTATTTTCAAGAGATAACTGAGACCTTTTGTTAAATAGCCAGTTCATATTTTTTAGTTTAAGATCTAGTTGTTTCCGTTTAGTTTTAATGTGCGTTGTCCATGTAAGTTTTTCATCCAGATGCAATCCCAAGTATTTGACAACTGGTTTTATAGGAATGGGAGTATTATTAATATAAACTTGTGGACATGTAGATTTTCTTGTCGTAAAAGTAATTTGTACTGATTTGCTAGCATTAACACTAATCTTCCATCGCTTAATCCAGTTTTGTAATTGGACTAAATGATTTTGTACTTTTTGTGATGCTACATTAGGGTCGATATCCACTGCCAATATTCCCGTTCATCGGCAAAAGTAGCTAAGAAGGTATCATGCTGGTTCCAAAGTGCTGGTTGGAGACGTCTGCTGTAAATATCAGATGCAGAAATGGTGCCAAAACGCTACCCTGAGGTACGCCAGATTGTACGATGTGGTAATTTGAGTAACTGTCTTCAATTTTGACTTGGAAAGTAATGGTTAGTAAGATACGATTTTAGTATAAAGTATAGTTGGTGTGTTAGGTGTAATTTCAGTTTGTAGAGGAGACCTTTATGCCATACTCTATCAAATGCCTGTTGTATATCTAGAAACACTCCATCGCAAAATTTTTCTTTTCGAGAGTTGTTTCAATTATATTTACTGTTATGTGGCATTGTTGGATGGTTAAGTGTTCACGTCAAAATCCGAATTATTGGTGTTGTGGTATAATCTTGTTTATGGGAACAACTTGCTCGATTTTATGTAATAGTAGCCTTTCTTATACTTGTCTTTTGGGGATTAGCAAAATTTTGTTCCTGAAGTGTACTATTTTTTTCCCGTATAAACGATTTTTTTTAACCTATTCTCTATCCTTCCATTGTTGGATATAGGTCTCCCCCAGTTCTCCTCCATCTTTCCCTATCTTGAGCTGTTCTCTGCCATGTGGGACCTCCTTGTTTCCTGATGTCATCTTTCCACCTCATCTGTGGTCTGCCTCTTGATCTCTTTGCATTGTATGGACGCCACTTTCCGATGGCATTGTTCCATCGTCCGTCTTGGAGACGTTCATTGTAACCAGCCCATTTCCATTTCAGTTTTTCTGCTTGTTCTATCGCGTCTACTGTCTTTGATCTGGTTCTGATCCACTGGTTACGTTTTTTATCTCTAAGTGATACACCTAACATTTGTCTCTTCATCGCTCTTTGTGCCTTCCTTAACCTATCCAAATTGGCCTGTGTATAGTCTTGTTTATGGGAACAACTTGCTCGATTTTATGTAATAGTAGCCTTTTTTATACTTGTCTTTTGGGGATCAGCAAAATTTTGTTCCTTAAGTGTACTATTTTTTAAGTGTACTATAAACGATTAAGATCCATTTAATATCAAACATAATAGAACATTGGTGGAACAGCATTGGAGAGAAAAATCTAAACATGAAAACTGAAATTAAATTATATAATGCATTAAATGTTATTGAATTTTAGAATTTTTGGATTTAAACGCTCTAATTTATGTAAATAACATTGTCACAGAATTTTAGTACTTGATAACTTTGTCCTTTGAGTTAATCATTTTTATTAATTATTGTCCAGCTATTTAATTATTTCCTATATCCACTTTATCTGTTGATTTTTTTTATTACTGTTGATGCTCTTATTTTTGATTGTTTTTTTCTTAATACATCTAACAAGATTCTTGTTATTATTTTATCTGTTTAAATAAACTAATTGGTGAACTGTAGGGTTTCTTGCTGTTTAATCAAACATTTCTCGTCATCGCCGTTCAGTCGCTCGTTTCTAATAAAACGAAATTGAATCATTCATATAAGGAGGACAGCCTTTAATATAATCACCTAATAAAATTGTCATTAGTCTTCATATATTTGGAGTGGTTAATAAAGGGTGCGTTATTGTTTATATAGAATGATTTCATAAGGTTTAGTAAAAATTACTAGTTTTCGTTGCTATTTTTCATACAATAGAAGATGATTTCATAAAAAACCAATAGTTTAAAAAAAATGGTTTATTGTCACAAGCTTACGTATTAAGCTTTTTAAATAAATTATAATTAAAACATCGTGATTAGTTTCTTCGTGAGGTTTTTTTATTCTGTAGATTGTACGCTATGTGACACTACTTAAAATGGTAAAAACTTTTACAATACACTAAAAAGATAAAAGATCCAAATATGCCAATTATTTGATTTTTAGTTTTTATTTCATTTTAAAAATAGTAAATTAGCATAAGAAAATATCTTAGTATCTCAGACTACAAATCGCTGAAAGGATGCGAAAATGATGTAAAAAGCAAAATATCTGCCAGAACTAATGATTATTGCGATGGCTGAAATAAACTATAATATAGAAAAAAATACACAAATTTAATATTAATTAGTCGTCTTTCAACTTGTTTTTTAACAATAAAATTGTGTATTGTTTTCTAGATATTCTCTTAATAGTTCTAGTAATTTTAAAAAATATATTATCACAGTTGATAAATTTTTGTCATTAGTATTAGTTTTTTTCTTAGGTTTTTCAAAGTTGTCTTCGTCAGCTGGTGTGTTTATATCTTCTAAATTTTTTTTTTGCTTGTTTAAGTCGAAGTTGGTTGAAGTTCAGGAATATCAATAGGTGAATTTTTATTCACAAATTTAAGGTTTTGTTTTGTTGGATTCAATTGTTGAACAGAGGATTTTATAACTTTTTTTTAGTGTTTTCTGGTGCTTTTTTCAATGATTTATACTTCAATAAAAGCTAATATACGTTTAGTACGTTAAATTATAACATTTCAAGGAACAACATCAGCAACCAAGTATTTGATGGTTACTATGGACTTTTTTTCCAAATGACAGAAGTAGCTGCACTACAAAACCAAGAAGCAGTTACAGTTTGTGAGGCCCTGCTTTAGAATGTCGTTGCTTGACATAAGGTTCCACTTCTTCTTCATTTTGATCATAGGAACATCTTCTAAACTTTGAAAGGCGATGGTTTTGTTGTGAATTAAGAAGACCAGAACGACACCACCTCATCCTCAGTTCGACGGCATGGTAAAAAGAGATAACCAGACTATCAACATGTCTATTAAAAACTATCTGCCCCTGTTTGTATATGTAAATCAGAGACTGGGACAAACTAGTTTCTCTGTTTCGGCTAGCCTACTCAAGCTCCTAACATGAAACAACCGGTTACATTCCAATGTTATTGAGTGGTCAAGAGATGAAACTTCCCATCGATCTTCTACAAGGAGATTTACCAGAGCAAAAGACACTCCCTCAATATATCAATGACCTTAAATATCGACTGGTTAAGGAACTTCTAAGGAATAAGCTAATACGCGCCAGTGACCGGATGAAGGTTACGTCCGATCAGAAATCCCCTCCAAATAGCTTTAGAAAAAAAGATGCTTTTTGACTCTGCCAACTAACCAGACTGGACAGAGTAGACAAGAGTAGACAAACTCGTGTATCTTTGTACCTTTAAAGGCGTATAGAACAAGACCGAGCCACTTTTGTAAAAATAAGGAACGTACTTTGCAGCCACGGTCTTAACATTGACTTTCGTGTTCAAGTAACATACTACTACATTTAATTCTATGGAATTTGATACAATCAACATATTCTGTTTTTGTATTAAAGATTGTAAGTTCTGGACTACTAACATTGCGTTTTCTGGTAAAATGGATACATTTACTTTTGATGGAACAAAATTTCATTCCAGATTTCATTGACCATGTTTCTAATGCAGAAATAGTATCTTGTAAGGTTTGTTTAATATGTCTATGTTTCTTCCTTTACAATAAAATATGAGATCATCTGCGTATAGCCTACTTTTTACTGATGGAAAATCGTTTTCCAAAATACTGTTAATAGCAATAAGAAAAAGAGTAACAATAATCGATGATCCTTGAGGGGTTTCATTTTTCTGTATTCTTGTTTTAGAAATGAAATCATCTACTATTACTTGAAAACTCCGGTCTTTTAAAAAGTTGGTGATGAAGTTTAGCATATTTCCTTGAATACCTAATTTCTGTAAAGTTTTAATTATTCCATGGCCCTCCAAACTGTATCAAATGCTCTGATTATATCAAAAAATAGCGCTATATAACTTTAATGATTTGCTAGCGCTTCATGTATTTCAGACTCGAGGTCAACTAAGTTGTCTAGAGTTGATCTATCTTTGCGAAATTCACTTTGTTTGTTAGATAAAACAGATCTTTGCTCGAGTATCAAAATAAGACGTTGGTTAATTAATTTTTCGAGCACTTTGCTTATTGTACATCCTAATGATATTGGACGGTAGGAAGTTGGATCTGAATGTGGTTTAGCAGGTTTAAGGATAGGTATTGTATAAACATTATTCCAAGTATGTGGAAACACTCCTTCAAGCCATATTTTGTTATATATCTTTAATAAATAGGCAAATCCATTTTTAGGCAAATTTTTAAGGAAAATAATAGAAATATCATCTGGACCAGGACTAGAGTTTTTAATAGAACTTATAGATTCAGTTAACTCTTCCTCTAGTATTGGTGCATTTATGGGTAGGTTATCGCTTTTATCCTAATTAAATTTTTGTAATTCTTCTTTGGTTTTAAATTGTAAAAACTCTTGAGAAAAATTTTCGTTACTTGAATATGACTCGTAGGATGTAGCTAACACATTTGCTATTCCAGATTTAGTTGTATGAACTTTGTTATTATATTCTAAAAATCTTAGTGATGAGTTTGTGTGGCGTCCCGAAATTGTATTAATTTGTTTCCACACTAGTGCTGCTGGGGTAGAACTGTTTATTGTTGATAAAAACTTTTTCCATGATTCCTTTTTTGCTATTTTTACCACTTTTCTTCTAATAGCCCTTAACTTCTTAAATTCTAGAAGATTTTCTTGTGTTTTTTGTTTTTTGTATTTATTGAATGCTCTGTGTGTCTTCTCTATAGCATCCTGACAGTGATTGTTCTACCATGGTTCTCCAATACGATTTCTTACTATTTTTTTTTTCCGATGATTTGATCTGCTCCGGAAAGTATGACGGAGGAAAATTTATTTACTAAGTCGTTTATATTGTCATGCGGGGATAGATCTTAAAAAGAATTTAATTGATTCTCCAAAAATTGTGTAAACGGTGACCAATCCTCTATTTCTGAATTCCGTCTAGTGTATGGTTGCATTTTTTGTTTGTTTTCGAAATGTATCACTATGGAAAAATGATCGCTTCCATACAATTGTGTACTAGCTTCCCAAGTTATGTTTTGTACTAAAGAAGGGTCTACAAGAGATAAGTCAATACAACCAGTGTTTCCAGTAAAATAATTACATCTTGGTGGAGATCCATCGTTAAGTAGAGTAATATTGGTGTTATTAATGACCGTTTCTATTATGTGTCCTATTTTGTTATATCTGTTAGATCCCCAAAGTGGGTTGTGTTATTTGAATCTTCTACTATAATCTTAGAAGACGGAATTTGTTCTATAATATGAGTTATCTCTTTTATACTTATATCAGTATTCGGAGGAAAATAAATGATACAGATGTCAATAATTTTCTGAGTTTTTATGGTTACTGCTACTGCTTTAAGGTTGGCCTTTAAAGGTATTTGTCTAGATTCCAATGAGTTATTAACATAAATAGAAACTCCTCCACTGTTTTTTTTTAATCACATCTGTTTTTATGATAACATGTAAATAACTTTAATTTTGCTAATTTTTTTGTCAGTAAAATTCGTTTCTTGGAGACTTATTATTGAAGGTGAGTGTTTCGTAATTAATAATTTAAACATTTCTAGTTGTGTATAATAACCGTTTATATCCCACTAAATATGTTTATGTTAATTTTTATTCTTGTACTTGATCGCTCTCTAATTCAGAGGAGGAAATTGTATCCGAGCAATTTGGATATTTTGCGCTTAATCTTTTTGCAACGTGTTTTCATTATTTTTTCATTGAACAGAGGGTAGATGTTGTCTCATAATTGTAGTAACCCCTCAATATTTTTTGTAAAAGTTTGAGCAACACTCAATGGATCAGGTAAACCATACGCGTTTTCAAAAAAATGTAAAGTTTCTTGGTAATTAAGAACCCTTTCGTTTGTGTTGTCTTCAAAAAAATACTTTTGTTGGCTTCATCAATTTCTGTATATCAATAGGATCTATTGTTGGAATAGTTTTCTGCTTTTTTGAACGTGTATCCTTAGCAGACAGTATAAAGCATTCAGGAGTTTCAGGTGGTGTAACTGTTTCGGAGAAAGCTCTTTTGCTTTGTGTTTGCAGTGTAGGTTCTGTGCTAATTGGTGAAGTGATCAATGATTCATTAGTTTCTAATCCTATTTCATTAACGTTTGTACCTTTATTTGTAAGCAAGTTATCGTTTTTTGGCCATGGTTTATTTACATCTTAACATTTACTTTTTACATTTTTGTATTGTTTAAATTGAGTGCTCTTGTACCAAATAATATGGTTCTGAATGGATTTGTACTGAGTGTTGTGTTACGTCGGTTATAATGTCTTCTGTAGTTACTGTGTTATTTATTATTGAACTGGAGTTATTGTTTTTTTGAGGACAGGTTGAGGCGATATGGTCAATATTTTTACAAATATAACAGAAGTGTTGGTCTACAGACATGAAAATTCTATAGTTTGTATTGTCATGACAAATTAACAAGGATTCATGAAGTATTAGGTCCACTAAAGGTAAATATATACCTGTCTACAAAAACTTAGTACATGTTTAAATTTGGGACGAGATGTGCCAATTCTAAGCAATGATAGGGGAGACATAAGTTTAAAGCCTAGTTTCTGTAGTTCTGATTCTAGAATACTATGTAGAATTGTTGGACATACATTGGATAATATTAGCCTTTCACTAGGAGTATTTAATCTTCTTCCTTGTATTATTTGATTGTTTACTATGATTTTTCCTTGATGAATATTTATAAATTTGTCAACTAATTCTTCCTTAGATAAATAATTACAAATCCTGTTGTTAGCTAGACGAGAAGAGAACAATATATCTTTTGAAGAAATAACGGATCCTAGTGATACAAAGTAATCTTCTAATTTTACATTTTCTAATGAACTAAATACTATAGCTTGCTTTCTGGATGGAAAATTAAGAGTACTGGTTACTGATGAGTACGATTTTTTAAGTGTTGGTGGTGAAATACAGCTCATTTCATGAGCTAATTCGGAATTATTATCATCCATTTAAATAAACTTTGGAACTAGTCATTAGATCTGAATGCGGTCCTGTATCCAAACTATCACAAGGCAATTAAGCTAGTGCAAAAACAAAAAAGATAAGAAATTCTTGTTCGTATTTGAAATATTCGATGGTTCTTCTTATGTTGTCAAATAGATATTTTTATTTATTACTAATAATTGATGTAATATAAGCTGACTTACTGAGTCTCTGATGATTAAACTTCACCAACTCACTCTTGTAATTTTTCAGCGGGTATATTTAACTTAAAATTCAGTTAACTTAAGAGCCGATATTTTCCTATTATACTGGTTAACTTTCAGGTCAGGAATTAATATACTGTTCTTCTGGCATTTGTCCCACTATAAGCTAATATAAAAATAAGAGATAAAATAATTTAACGTTTAGGCTTACCCTTGTATCGATAACACAAAAATTGCAACTTACTGTAGTGTCATATGCTGCAAAGGAAGAAAATAAATTTAAAGGAAGTATTCTTACAGAGATTGTTATTCGTCGCCATGTCTGTAGTCAAAGACTAATGGCATTGTCTCTTCATGGTTTTAGCAAAAGCGAAGGAGTGGTACCTGGAAGTACATATTTTATACACCTACTACACTAAGCTCGAGAAAAAGGGAGTTTAAATTGTACTTCTAAATCATAATATACGAGTTAGTAACAAATGATTTCCTTTATAAATACCATTTATAATTCTACATTATTCTACTTGGGGAGTATCTGTAAGGACATTTATTTTTGTTTATATATTGTGTGGCATATAATTAGATATATATCATATATATTATATGAATTAATAATTATTATACAAAATAGGGGTTATCAAAAGTTCCTGATTAACTTCATGAAATTTAAATATCCTGTAGTACAATTCTTAAAATATATTCTTAATCATGAATGTGTTGCTTGTGTGAGTCCATTTCAAATAGGTAAAAGAAATAATTAATAAAACTTACTCACAATCAATTTAATTTAACTATCCAGATGACCGGTTTCGCTTTCTACAATATGCAAAGCATCTTCAGGTCTCGATAAAAAGTTAGATAAATGCTGAAATAATAAAACCCATATTAGGGTGTTGTCTAATAAAGATAAACAAAGATAGATGATATAAATTACAGTAATTATGCCAATATTACATGTCTGTGGTTTTTCAAAATGAATAAAATGTTTAAGCAGACAAGGTAAGACCAACAAATTGGTATAAAATAGTCTATTAAATTTTAATAAATTAATAAATGAACAAATAAATAAAACATTACTTACGTGCCGGTACTCTATTAATTGATGGTTGGAAGAACATGGTTCAAAGTATCCTGCATAGTTGAGTGGAGAACTTAAGTCTGCTATTGTAATTGTTTGACAATAAACGGGAAGTTCTTGAGGGGATAGATTTTATCCAATGAAGTAGAGATAGGTGTAATGTGATTGTTTGTTAGATGAAAGTGATGTTCTATAACATTGAGTTATTTAAAAGTTATTTATATTTATTCAAGAGATATATTTATGAAATGTGTGTTATTTATTGAGATTTTATTTTATGAAGGTGACAGTTTTATGACAATGAATGTGATTAGATGTACAAATTGTGTGGGTGTGCAATTCTTTCAACTTGTAATTATCAAATTTCTTTGATAAAGTTCTATTGGCATATATGGTAAATAATTGCAAAGTCAAGTATATAAAATTATTAAAGTTAAAACAATTAAGGACAATCAAAAACACACAGAAAACACTTAAAAAGGGGGGACGAAACAAACATTAAATTTAAAAAGAAAGGACTTGAATGCACTACATCTTTTACTTGGATACAATGAGTTTTTATGTTATCTATTAGATTTTAGAGGTAAATTAGACAAATGTAGGTTAAAGTATGACAGTTCTTCTTCTATTTCTAAATACTGTAAGTTAAGTTATCCAGTTTTATGAAATAAGCTGATATTAATAATGTCTTAAAATTTTTTAATTTTAGATATCAAAGTTTGTTGATGTGTTTAGTATTGGCATACTTTAACAATCATTAAATAATTAAATTTCAATGTAACAATATGAATAATTGAAATACATCTTCTATTATAACTAACTCAATTAGTCGAATTACAGAACAAACTTAAGTGATTTCAGTAATCAAAATCATTAATCAGTAATAAACACGTTAGATTCGGTTATCGTTAATCTCTGGAAACTCTACAGAAATGGACAATCTAAATTTGCAGTTAGATTTTAGATCAGACATTGTGTGAAGCCTTATTAGTGTTAAAAAGTAGTACAAAATCTATAAGAGGTCGTGGTTCTAGCTCAGGGATGGCCAACCCGCGGCACGCGTGCCACTCGATTGAGTCCTATCATGCTATCACGCTACGCATGCCACTGATAGGACTTTCAAACTGATCAAAATTTCAAAAAAATTAAAACTTGAAAAACAAAAAATAATAAGAAGAAACTTGGTAGGTTTACGGAAGTTACGATAGATGAGGCATCATTGCATCCTCTGGCGAGCGATATTGCTGCGATTGGTGCACGTGATCCTAGCTGTCGTAATGTGCAATAGGACTGCGTTACCTTGCTTAGTTTATTTTAAACTGCCCGTTGTATGTGCACATTTTGTCATCGTGCATTGTTTCTTTAAAATTTTAAAAGTATGTGTTCGATATGTCCACGAGTAAGCCTTCGACTTCAAAACGAAAATACGAAGATGATATTGCAATTCGGGATTTTCAACCTGCTTGGGAAGAACAATTTTTATTTACTAATCGTAATACTTCAAAGCCTGTTTGTTTGATATGTGGATTGTCTGTAGCAGTTCCGAAAAAATTTAACCTGGAACGACATTATAAACAACTGCATAAGGACTTCAGCAACAAATATCCTATTGGTTCACATTTGCGAGCCGACTTTATTGAAAAAAAAAGAAAACCCTAGCCAGCCAACAGTCACTGTTTCAGAAGAGAAGTGATGAAATGGAAACTATGGTTAAAACATCATAATGAACTTTCTCTGCTGTTAGCCCGGAAGAAAAAAGCCTACTCTGATGGAGAGGAGATAATTAAAAATAGTCTGGCAACATTTGCTAAAAATGTGGGAGATGTAAAGATCAAAAATATGGTCGATAATATTGCATTATTCCGAAATACAGTCATGCGCCGTATAGATGATATGGGCCAGGATGTTGTTTCCCAAATTATAAGTGGATTACAGTCCTGCAAATTCTTTTCTTTAGCGTTGAAGCTTAAAAACAGCTTAAAAACGTAATCGAAGTCAACAAAGTTGAATGGTAAAAATTAGATAGTGTTTGTACAGATGGAGCTCTTTGCATGGTTGGTAGACTAAAGGGTTTGTTACATTACTGGAAAACTATTTGGGAAGAAAAGTTTTTAAGTACCATTGTATTATTCACCAGGAAGCTCTTTGTGCCAAGGACCTAAACATGTCATCTGTTGTTGACCCTGTAACACGCTGCATTAACAAAATACGAGCTCGGGCATTGAATCGACGACAATTTCGAGAACTGTTCGCGGAAGAAACGGAGCAAGATGGAGAGTTACTTCTCCATTGCAGTGTGCGCTGGCTCTCCAAAGGAAATGCACTCGAAAGGTTTTGGAACTTGAAGGAGTGCGTCTTAAAATATTTGCAAGAAAACAATGAACTACCCAGTGAGTGCTCGTTACTTAATGATAAAGATTGGCTTTGGGATTTAGCTTTTCTCACTGATATTATGAGACATTTAAATCTATTAAATTTAAGATTACAGGGAAAAAATTGTATTTTTCCTACTCTAGTTGGTCATATATCTTCTTTTGTGAATAAACTTATGCTTTTTTGTAACGATTTTGGAGAACAGAGATTGACACATTTCACATTAATGCAGGAATTAGCCAACAAGGTCAGTAGAACTCCAAATTATGACAGATTTAAAAACCTTATATCTATTTTGCTAGGTTCATTCAATACCCGGTTTGAAGATTTTCAAAAAGACAAAATGAATGTTGACCTTTTCATAAATCCTTTTTCTATTTCTCTGCAAGATATCAATTGTTACTCAGCTGAAATACAGATCGAAATTATTGATTTACAGAACCACACTATACTAAAAACCAAATATAGGGAAATTATTTCAACTGTTACTGATCCCAATTATATTGAATTTTGGAAATTTGTACCAGCAAACAATTTTCCTAATTTACACGAGTTAGCTCTGAGATATTGTTGTAGATTTGGTTCAACGTACGTTTGTGAGCAAATGTTCTCTATTATGAACATAATAAAATCAAAATATCGGTCACGATTAACTGACATGCATTTAAAAATCTAATTCTGTTGGCTAGTTCCGAAATTAATCCCAATATAGATGAATTAATTAAAAAAATACAAGTTCAAATACCACATTAAATAAGTAACTGTTTAATAATTTGAATTTTAGATAATAAGAAAATATTTAAGTTTTTTTGTTTAACGTTTTTATTTTATTTTTATTAACAATAAAGTAAGTTTGTTGTTATGTTTTACTTATTACGTTATTTTTTAAACCTCCACTATCTTGACTAAACGGAAAAATGTGGAATTTACATAAGAAATACATATTGTACCGTATATTATTAATATATAGTATCCATATTAGTATGTCGAAAAATTTTAGTGGCACGCCAAATTTTTTTTGTTCTCATATTGGCACTTCGATTTAAAAAGGTTGGCCACCCCTGCTCTAGCTCATCCTTACCACCTACCTCACGTTTGGATAATGTGGGCCGCATGATTGAACGAAATAATGATAACTGGAGAAAGAGTTTTAGGCTGTGTAAAAGTACAACTGTTTTTATAAAAAATATAATCTATTACATATACATTGTTTCAGAGACTACCACCACTTGTTATACGTATAGTCCCAATGTGGCGTTAACGCAACATTAAAAAATTGACGTGTAGTTTTTTTTCTTCATGCAGCTTCTAAATTATCATTATTTGTTTTTAATTAAATATATATAATATTTAATAAAAAATCATTGGTTTTATTATGTTTTCGACAAGTGGACGTAAATGGTTAAAAATACTTTGTAAATGTTTAAAATCAGTTTATTACTATAAAATGGACGTAGTTAAGCAGAAAACGTCCAACCCAAAAAAAGTGATTGTTGGGAAATTGAGTTTAAAAGATTTTAGTGTGCCCTAGCTAAACTATGCATAATTTATTCGCCTGGCAATGATTTTAAGATAATGATATTCATCTCGTAGGCACCTCGTTTGTAATTTCTTTTAAATGTAAGTTTCAATGAAGTTATTTTGAAAATTTTAGGTTGGACGTTTTTAACAAAAAACAAAAATCCGAAAAAAATTTCGATAAAACATACTTATGTGGGTTGGAATCTTTCAGATAAATAAATAATGTCATATTTTTATAAAAATTTTAATGATCCAAAGAAACAAAATTACAATGATTTTCTTATGTAAATGTAAATTTAAAAAAAGTTTTAATTATTGTGGGTATCTACCTCAAAATCTAGAACTGGAACATTAAATCCATCAACGTCTTCGACTACATTAGCACTTGTAAAATTTTCATAAAACGGTTTAGCGTCTGAAGGAATTAGATGTAAATAGCTTTTAATATCGTTAATTTTATCCTCTGACAGGGGTTTACCATTGGGCCAGAGTTGCATAAGCAGCGCCGAAAAGCTCTCTGTATTTAATCGTCCTCGTCGCTCAATATCCAAACATACACTTTCATCGCCAAAATAACTAGGTTTCATAAAGATGTGGTAAGGATTTTCTTTTGTTAATATAATTTGTTTTGTCTCCAACCAATTTATTTTTTCTTTATTGGTGCCAACTTTTCTGTTTATTGTGGCCTTCTCGAGCTGGTGGGTACTCAAAAACCATTCCTTTTTCATTTGTGTAGCTGTTATTGGAGACTTTTTACGACATGAATTTATTATATTTATATAGTCTAAAGGTGTATATATTCGTTCTTGACGTTTGAGTTGACATTCTATATCCCCAAAATCTTTATCATTTGGTAGAAAACTATGGCCGGAAATCAGGAATTTAAATGTTATAGTTTTTATATTATGGCTGGTTTGAAGAAGACTGGCCATGAGGAGTGTTATTTTAATATTACGGTTCTGGCCTCCACAAGAATCAGACCACAATATAAGATGTTCAACAGTACTTTCTATGTTTTCTAAATATTTTACAATACAGGAACCAACCTCCTGAGCTCCTCTTCCAGCAGTTCCTTCAAGCCATACATAGGAATAACTCTTATTACGTTTGCCTGAAAATACACCGAGATTATACAAGCAAACTTGCCTCTTATAATATATTACATTGGTTGGAATTTTGGGTAAAGGTAGAGTTTTTTGAAGATCGTATGTTAAACACTCTACATTATCCTCATCTTTAGCTCGTTTTAAATCTGCCTTTAATGTTTCTCGTGATTTTTGGGCCAAATCCTGATGAGTGTCGAGTTCAATTTGTAAAAGTTGCTTTTTATGATCATCCGTTTCATTTTCTAGTTTTATTTTAAATGAATCACATACCTGGCATGTGTCCTTCTTGGGAACATTAAATCTCAAATTAAATTTTTCGTAAAAAATCCTCTTATAAATACCAAATTTCACAGGGTTTTGAACTTCAGATTTGTATAGATCATAAATCTTTAATAATGAGAGATGTGCCGGTAAAAATAATGCAGACGTGTTTTCACGACAGTAGTGCGATATGTACTTAGGCAGTTTATTGATCTGGTTGATTATTTCCTGAATTTTATTTTCAGGGACTTTGTTTAAACCACCTTGTTTTCTACCTCTTTGATCAAGAATTGGAGCACGATTGTTTACCTTTCTCAGAGCTGTTGTTACTCTTGACGGAGTTATTCTAAGACTATTGATAAACATTTGCCTACAAATACGCTGATTAAGTAAGGAATATTGTCTGGAATACAGACGTCTTTCAGTGTTTCTTCCATACATTCTTTTTTTCGGCATTTCGTGGATATTATTGGCAATAAAGATAGTTTGGGCATTATAAGACCCAAGACTCCAAAAACGATCAAATTCTTGTTTTCGTGACTCTGTAGAAATCAACTCAGAACATTTCATCGGGCAGTTACAATTGTAGTCATATTGAAATTCTTTAGCAGCTTTCAATTTTCCTTTGTAGTCAATGTAAGATTCATTTTTGTTCCTATTAATCTTTGATGTTGCTCGCGTCATTGCAAATTTCTTTTTTCTACCCTTCTTTGGACGACCTGATGTACTGGCTAAAAATGGATTATCATCACAACTTTCATTGTTATCGGAACTCTCTTCATGTGACGATGGTATAAACATATCAGAGGAACCGCTACTAAAGACATCACTTATTGACATATTCTGTAAGAATAAAAAGGTAGGTATTATTAGATAATATTTTAAATAAAAATTTCAAAAAATTATAGAAAGCGTCTATTTTAATTAAAGAAGTTAACTTTTAATCAATTACCAGGTACCAAAAAATAAAACAAATTCAATTCATTCAAATTAATCTTTTTCATAAAGTTTACTATAGGTACTCATCGAAAAATAATTTTCATATGCTTTACATTATTGTATAATTACTTTAATCAATAATAATTGATGATCATAATAATAGGTATCAATTTAACATTGGTATAATAAGATTAATACATATGTGTTTACAAAATTGTGTGTACCTAAGGAAGTTGTATTTTTTCTTTTAGATTGTAACAATAGGTACATCAAAGTTTAGTTTTCATTAAATAGAAATAATATAGCGAATAGCATTATAAAGCATTTTACTAAACAGTATAGGTACAAAGATTTAATACTTACATCATAATCATCAACAGAATCTATGGTAGAAGCTGATTCAAAACATCCAGTTTTCTCGTTTAAAACCATTTCACGAATACGACTATTGGATGACGATGGTTCGCTGTGACGGTAGAATTCTGTCACATTGGTATCATCCATATTCTACAATATATTTAAATTATGTAATGATGTATAAAATGCATTTATTTTAAAAATTTAGTAAACAACATAAACTTTTAGAAGCCGTGTCTTATAAACTGATTATTTTTTCGTGATTTTCGGCCAGATTAAAGAAATACCACAAAACTCTATTTTCTTCTATTTTCTTTATTTTTTTTTTAAGATTTAGTAACAAAATAAATTGAAACGTCGTAAAAAAAAAGAGAGTTTTGTGTTATTTCTTCAATCTGGCCGAAAACCACGAAAAAATAATCAGTAAACAACATATAGTTATTTTTTAATAAAAAATTTCCGACTTACCTCAACATTGGTAATATTTGAATCAAATTCCACGCTAGACATTACACTATTTGTTTGGTTTTCCATAAGTTTTGCTAGCTCACACATGTATTTGCTTCTTTTCGACATAATTATTATTAAATAAGTATTTTTAAACCCGAACAGTCAGAAAAATCAGACACAACTGAATAAAAAGAAATGTTTATCAATACATAGGCACATTTACTTAAAACTAAAGGAAAGTGATTACTATGCTTAAGATGAGTACCTATAATAAATTAATTTTTATCGACCAAGTTCCAGGGTTTATACGCACAAGGCACGTTTTAAACATTAATAGGGCACATTCCCGTAATAAAATTTTATTATCGACCGAAATCGAAGATTCAAACTACTTTTAACATATTAATGAAATAGTAAACGTAAAATGATACCAAGTGGTTTGGACGATTTCTGATTATACTCTTATTTTTAACAAGTATACCGAAATTTATAAGTAGAAAACATCCAATTCACTTGGATGTTTTTAACACAAAAAAATGCACAGTAGTTTTGTTATCGCATGGAGCGTTAAAGTGATCCAACCCACTTAGCCTGTTTTAACCACTCTTTTAACACGATTACTTAGATCGACATACATTTTTTAGAAAAAATTCAACCCACTTGGATTTTTTATTATCAATGAAAATCTCAGTTAACCTAGTTTGTGGGTTAGAACTTTGACGATTATTAAAAGAGTATGTAATGTTTTCACTTGGACGGTTTCTGCATATTATAAAGCAAGAAATTATATGCTCGCTGGTGTAAAGAACTCATTTTTAACAATTTGTGGGTTGGACGTTTTCTGCTTAACTACGTCCAAATAATGGATGCAATTTGCATAACACCGTACTGCTATATAATTATATTATAAATACCTATCATGTTGAAATAAGTCATTGTGTTTTAATACATCATGAAATAGCAATACTTTTAAAATCGTTAGAGTATTTTATATTTATTTTGAACACAAATAAAACTCACAGATAATTAAAACCATTTTTAGCGGTGTTACTTACTCTAATTAGTTTCAACCAAAATCTACCTCCTAGATTGAAACTTAAAGAAACTAAAAACAGTCAAACCAATTTTAACTTTTTCATTATCAGGCTAGCATAAAACAACTGATTTGTGAAGAATGTCTTAATTATTACAACTGACTGAACAATCTCGTCTTGAAACAAGTACATTTTCAACTGGAAATAATCATTTTGATTCACAACTTGATTACTTATCGCTTGAATGGATCTTGAGTCCAAACGTAATTAATTTTGAATAAGATAGACCTTTAAATTGAAATTAAAAATTTTTGTCACTGTAGTACATAATATTATATGTGAATACATCTTTTCATCATCTTTTTAATTTTAGTAACATTATTTAGCATTAGAAGAATTTTAAAATAACTTTTAAACCTCAATAATTTTTAAATGTATACAAATCAAATATAATTTTAAATTTTAACAAGTGGTTTAGACTTGTTTTTACGTTTCAAATAATGTTATTATTTTAGCATAAGTAGATTTAGGCACGTGTTCTTAATAAAATATAACAAAAATTTAAAATCAGATTTATTGGGAGGATCTTTGTAACGTGACGTTATCTAACTACATATTATATAACAGTGAATTTGTAGTAAAAATATAAGATAACGATCGTGACTTGTAGATTGTAGGTAAATATGTCGCCCGTTTATTTCTGCAACTCAAAATTTATCGCTTTTGAGTTACGGTCCGTTCAAATTACACGATTTTGCTCGTGCGGGAAAAAATCGCCCGGGAAATTTTTCTTGATCGAATGTTGAAGAGCACGAGACCTTTCACATTGCACAATTAGAAAACAGGCACGTTTTGTAATCGTGTTGCAGCCGTTCAGTGCCACTAGAACCGCACGGCTATCGTCCTATATGACAAATTATATTTTAGACATTTGCCAATATACACTTCCGATTTCTGTCAAAAAATATGAGGTAAGCACACTTCTGATATTGTTTGCTTCCAAGTCTCTTCATGTAATGCTTTC
Source organism: Diabrotica balteata (assembly GCA_918026665.1). Classification (NCBI taxonomy): domain Eukaryota; kingdom Metazoa; phylum Arthropoda; class Insecta; order Coleoptera; family Chrysomelidae; genus Diabrotica; species Diabrotica balteata. The sequence goes on from OU898277.1 coordinate 104,326,067, forward strand.
CCCTGATACATCTTCCAGGACTGTGATCATCGTTGTGTCCTTAACAAGATATCCGTCTCTGTCACGTACATAATGTGTCATTATGATGCACGCATTGACGATAAGCACTGCAAAATGTGGCTGAACGTTGATAGGGCGATGAAACACACGTCCTTTATTGCCCAAGATGCCAAACGCACATTCTACATATCTTCGTGCTCTGCACAATCTATAATTAAACACCCTTTTTTTAACTGTTAAGCTCCAAAGGGTCTTAATAGATATCTGTGCAAGCCAAATGCTTCTTCTCCAAGAAAGAAGTATGGTATGTTAGGACTATCTGTTCCTGGAAAAAGTATTTTCTCAGGTAATGGTGGAGAACCACTTTTTATTGATTTTCACAATTTGGACCTCTTAAATATTGACGACTCACACTCTTTACGATAGCTTCCTACATCAACGTAAACAAATCTGTACTTTGTGTCTGCTACAGCCATAAAAACAATAGAGAAGTAATCTTTTTATTTAAAATACATTGATCCTGAGTCAAACGGACAAGTCAGTATTATATGCTTGCCGTTCACAGCTCCAAGGCAGTGAGGGAAGTTTGCGATACTTTCAAAATTGGAAGCAGTTGATTGCCACATATCACAAGTTGGTGTCGGTATACACACTTTTCGCATTTCAGACCAAATCGCAGCACACATTTCTTCTACTATGTTTTTTGCTGTTGAAATTCTAATTCTGTAGCTGTAGTGCAAATCCGTAAACGTAAAGCCACTCGCTAAATATCTAAAATAAAGTGAACATTTTCATTAATAATTATCATACTAAATTGATTGTATTTATTTATTTTATTTTATTATTTTTTTTTTGACAGGTAAAGAAGTGATGAAAAGATTGACGAACCTCCGAAATTGTTACGCAAAATCGAAAACAGATGACAAGTCTACTAAAAAAGTGGATCTGGAGCTAAAAAACGTAAGAAATATGTGTTTTCAAACCAACTTCAATTTTTGACTAAGATCTTCACCGAAATAGAAACGGTAGACAGCTTGAACTCAGAAATTGTACCAGGAACACTCGAAGAAGATGAAGAGCCTGAAGGCACTACTGGTGAATTTAAAGTTTTTACTAACGTAAACCTGCCATCCAAGCCTGTAGGAACAAGAAAACGAAAGAAACTGGATGAGGTTGAGGTGAAAATCCTTAAAGCTTTAGAACCTAAAACGCCCTACAGTAAAATGTTTTTCTTCAGAGCTTAATGCCTCATTTGACAAACTATTTCAACAGTGAATTTCTTTAATTTCAAGTGGGAGTGTTAAACGTAATAGGCCCTCTTCTGTGCCATCTTATTATCCACAACCTCAGTACATGCTTCAGCCATCTGCCGTTAACCAACCGCATGCATTTGTCCATGTTCAACATCCTCCATTTAAACCTCAAAAACTATGCAAATGCTAGTTTTTCGGGCAACGTTAAAAATAGCATACAACAGCTTTACTTTTCTCAATATGTATGTGAACAGCAAAATCAATCAACGTCAACGCAGCAATCAACGCCTAAACAATCAGATTCACAATCGCAACCGAATACAGCATCCGTATCTCAGTACCTACAGGGATTTTGTTACAGCGACTCACAGTTTGTTACAGTTTTCACAAACTGAAACTGAGCATAGTCCGTCTAATTCGACTTCACGAGATTCCTCGATTTCTGATATATTTTGAGTGACTAAAATTAAACAAATTTTATTTGCTTATTCAAAAGGTTTTATTATATTACCTAATAGGGCAATATTAACTTACTGTATAGTAACATAATAATATAAGATTATGATGAAGCAATTTGTCACTTAAAACACTAAACTTAAATTTAGTATTAACTTCAATGGCATATTCATTCAAACAATGGTATAAGAACAAAGCTGTACTTAAATGCTTACATTAAACATATTGCCAGCATTTCAACAGGTTGTATACAGTTTCTGAACTGCGTGTTTTGCCGTTGAAGAACATTATTCATTTTCCCATATAATTCATCAAAGTAGCGAACTGACATACGAAAGTAGTTGAAAAACTTTTAGTCATCGTTTCTAAGATCTTCAAATAATGTATGAAACATCCCGACTTCCTCTCGTCCCGTGATTAATTGGGTAAATCCAGTGAAGGCGATTGCGCCTTTGTCTTTTCCGACGTTGATACAGTATCCATAACACAATAACATGGTCACAATCCATTAGACTTTTCTCATCCAGACCAGACCAAATTTTCCAACGAACTGATTCAACCCAGTACGACATTACATCGTTACCCATATCCCCCTAACCCCCCCCCCCTCAACCCCCCATTTCCTCAAAAAAACCCCTTCCCCCCCCTTATCTCCCAATATACCATATCCCTACCTCACCCCCTACCCCCTTAAAATACAACCTCTAACCCACACCCCCACACCCACCTAATAAAAACACTCCCCCCTACAAACAATCCAACCCCCCCTCATAATACCTCTAATCACACACACCCTCCCTTACACTACAACCTCCTACAACACCAATCCACTTTCTCTCCCATCCTAATCAAATACCTATCATAATTCCACATATTAAAACCACTAAAATCCACAATACCCCCCCCCCAACTCCCACACCCCATACCCATCAAACCCCCCCCCCACCCCCCTCCAATACTCCAAACTCCCCCATATCATTACTCCCAACACCTCCACCACCATACCCCTCCCCCAACCCACATCTAACACCTACAACCTCCCCCCCATATAACATCCCCATACACACTTCCCCAAACCCCTAATCCACTCTACCCCCCAACATACCCCCCCCTAAATCCTACTTTAAACCCCCCTAAACCAACTTTCCCTCCAAAATTTTTAACCACAACCATCCCACACTCACCCCTATAACCTCTAACACACAATAAAACTACATAAAACATACCCCCCCACAATCCACACAACGCCACTTATTCATCCCCAACCCCTTCAAACTTCATCCTTCCCCTCTTTCACCTTTCCATTTATTTACCCCTCATAACCCCCCAACACAAACCCTCTCCAATTCCACCTCACATCTCCCCACACACCCTCTACCACCCTCCCACCATCCCTTCTTCTCCACCCTCAACAACACTCAAAATCCTCAACATATCCCATCCTACTCCCTCCCCATTCCATAACCTTCCACACTACACCTCCCAATTCATCCCTCCTCCCCACACTCTACTTCCATCCCCCCACCACCCTCCTCCCCCCACCCACCCATTACTAATCACCCCCCCTTAACCTCCCTCTCCACCTCCCCCCCACACACCACACCCCACCACCAAAATCTTAGTACCCCTCCAACCCCACACTTCTCCCCCCACCCCCTATCCCCCTCTTCTCCATTTTTAATCCCACTCCACATTCTTTCCACCACCACCCCCAAATCCCAACCAACCATCTTAACCCTAACACCCTTCATATCCCCCCCACCCATACCCCCCCCACACAACCTTCCCTCCTATCCACATTCTAATCCCCATTCCCCAATCTCCCCCCCCTTCCCACCCCACTCCACACTACATTTCATCCCCCAATCTTCCAACACACATTTAAAATACCTCCACAAACAAAACCAGCAAACTACACAACACCCCCAACAACCCCCTCTTAACCTAAAACTTTACACTCCCCAAACACTCACACACTACCCTTTACACACAACAACCACATTTCCCTCAACCAAATACTTAGATCATACTACTACTAAACTTCCCCCCAATATAAAATCATCCAACAAACCCCATACCCCCCCAATCAACAAATATCCATTCCCAATTACCATTACTTAACAAATACACCCTCCCAACCAACCAATAATTAAAAAACCCCCCCCAAACATAAACTACCATCCACATCTAACCCACAAAACAACCCCACCAAAACCTCTACAACAAAAAAACAAACCATACCTAACCCTTCACATAACCATATTTAACTCCAACATAAAACACACAAATCTAAACCAATAACTCCCTACAAAATCTAACTACTTTAAACCCACACAAAAAACAACCAAAATCACAACATTCAACTCTACAAACACCAAAACAAAACATCCCCCACCCCCTTACAACCCCAAATACAAAACCCACCCACTAAAACACCCAACATCCACCACCTAACAAAAACCAAATAACCATCACCACACAAATAAAATACAACCAACTAACCCACTCCAAACATATAAAACTCATCAAACAAACCCCAAACAACCAAACAAACACTTAAAAACCTAACATCACTCAATCCCCATCCCACCTCATTATAACAAAAACATCACCTAAACAACCAAACATCATCCAAAACATCAACCTAAAACCACACCTAATCCACCATACTACTCAACCCTTACACATCCATAACCCTCTAACAATCCTAACCCAACTCCACTACATCAAACCATAAAAAAACTTACATCCCACAATTACACCCCATAATCCCATCCTCACAAATCTACACAACCACATCAATATACCCCAACCCACCCCCCCCATCATCCCTTTCCTAAACCAACCACCCCTATAATCACACAAAACATCTCCTAAATTACACATACTCACATACAACACCCTCTATCACACCATCTTCAAAAATATATACTCCCCAAACTAACAAAACCACACAAAATCCTCAAATAAACCATATAACTACCTCTACACAACACTAATACCCAACTAAATAACAAAAAACATCTCTTTCACATCTTAACCCACCCATCCTTACACAAAAAAACCCACATCACTACATCACAAAAAAAAATACTAATAACCCACCCAATACAAAACATCCACATCACAAAAACCTTCAAATAACAAAAACCAAACAATCAATCATACCCACATACTCTATAAACCACACTCAAACACCCTACCTAATAAACATAACTTACCACCAAACCACCAACAACCCATAAAAAACACCAATCCACAACAAACATCCTTCACTACCAACCCAAACAAAACCAAACACCACCCACCTATTCAAATTACCAAAACCAAAAAACAAAATCACTCTCACACAAATAAAACCCAACAACACAACAAAACCAAACCCACAATATAAACACAAAAAAAAACCCCTCTCAAACCACAAACCTCAAACAACAACAAAATAAAAAACCAAACAACACATAACCACAAATAATAATCAAAAAAAAAACCAAATACATCATCCACAACTACCCACCCCCAATAAATACAAAAATCTACTCAACACCACCCTTCTAAAACCAAATAACCCTTAATCACATACATACCAAAATTACCAATAATCACTCCAAAACAAACAAACAAAAACAAACAAAAACAAACAACAAACCTAAAAACCACAATACCAAAAACTAAAACAATAACCTAAAACAAAAAAAACCCACACCCACATATCAAACCTCTTACCATTACTCTACTCAAACCTCACCCACACACCAACAACCCAATCCTCTCAACACACAACAACCAACCAACACCCCCACAACTAACCCTACCACCCAATACTACTCCCTTTATTCCTCACCCTAATATTAACAAAAACCCCACACCCCAAAAAATCCCCATCCATCCTCATCCTTAACCTTACATTCCTTCAAAAATCCATCACATCATCTAACAAAAACCCCAAAACAAACCCAAACCCCCCCACTAACAACCAACACAAAAACCCACCCCAATCACAACAATCCCACCCATCCTTTCCAACAACAACCATAAAAAACCCCACCCTCACCACTACCTCTTACCCCAACCCAAAAAAATTAACCAACAACCCAATTACGATTCCCCTTCCCACCTCCCACTCCTACACCCCATACCCAAAATCCCCACAAATACTAACAAATAACATCCCCCACAACTCCTCCCACCACACCTAACATCATTCCAATTCCCCCATACAACCCCCAACCACAAATCTCTCCCAACAAAAAAAAAAAACACTAATTCCCCCTACTAAACAACACACCCATCCCAACTATTCCCATCAACCCAAAACTCTCCCACCTACCACCCCCCAACAACTACACCACCCTAACCACCCCCCCCACCCCCCCCCTCCCACACTCCTTCCCACCCCTCCCAAAACACTCAAAAAAACCCAACTCCCCAACTACCACCCCCCCTAACCCAAAACTCTACAAACCCCCTTAAACCCACACTACAACCCAAAACCCAACACAACCCAAAATCATCAAATAAAATACTCCAATAAACATCAATCCTCTCACAAACTACATCTAACACAACATCCAACCCCAACCAACTCCACAAAAACCCCCCCCACCAACCCTCCAAACCCCATTAAACTACTCAAAAAACCTACCCACCAAATTCACCAACAATAACCTAAAAAAATTCCCTCTCACCAAAAAAACCATAAAAAAAAATAATCCTACCCCAAAACCCACTCAATCTCACCAACACCCAAAAACAAAATCCCCCCCCCCCAACCCCAAAAAAAACCCACCAAACCCACCAACCAAATTCACAAAACCCCCCCAAACCTACCCATACCACACCCCCACAATAACCCCACTAAAACATCGAGATAACATCTCCCCTCTCATAAAGATACACTAATAAGCTGCAACACACCTCCACAGTCCCATACCCCTAAAACAATCCGCCTGATGTGATACTAGACACTCCGTACATACAGAATATATTCATCTATCAGCCCACGTAACAATATAACCTGTTGCCACGCTCCAATTAGTTACTATACTAGTGTCCACCTTCTATCACTATCTCTTATACTGTGACTCACTTCTTCATACCAACTATCTGTGTGTGTTGTATCTCTCATAATGGACCCTGTTGTGTATCTTCCCTTGTGTTCCAGAAGTGACTGTATGTATGATATATAGTATCTAACCCACCCACCCTACTCACACAATTAACACTCAGTCATCCTCAAAATAAATCAATTCATCTATACAAAATGTGTAGTCTCCTGTCATTCCCATCATATAAACATCATCTACCAGGACACAAAGTCTAAGAAGTATTACTCCGAAGTCCAGAAACTATAAATATCAACTACTTATACACATGACTGACAAACGTGACCTCTCTCACTGTCCTACTCACAACATATTCTCTCTCAAACCACCTATGCACGTGTGTGATAAGAGTCACCCACTCTCCACTCAAAGATCACAATATGATGGACTCAGTTCACCATCTATGTCTCTCACTCATGTCACTCTCTGTCATGCAACTGCGAATTATCGTGTGCCACGTTGTGTGTGCTTGCTTCATCAACCCTCGATGTTTAAACTACTCACACCGCTAACCCATCATCTCGCTCGACCTCAAACATCCAGTGTGTATACATCATCTAATAAAAGTCCAACCATCTACATTTAGGTCATAACTACTCCATCCCAAATTCAACTAAAATCCCACCACTCTGAACAATACTCTCCTATACTCCTCCACGTGACTAGACCTACAGTATCAAAAGCCTGCAAGTGGTATCCCTGTATCTATTACCAGTTTCTCTAACACAGAATCCGTTGACAGTACTCACTCAAATATGTCCCACACACGTCCCTACATCAACATACCATTGATATAGGACCAAGTTGTCAGCATGTATCCCCTCGATCACACATATTCCCCTACAAGATACCGATCATAACTGTGTCGAGGTCTCCCACTCAGTGTCCTCTGACACATGTAAACCCAATCTCGCATCACACCACTTGTAAAGATCTCTCAGTGACTGTGTGCAAGATTGTAAGATTGTGTACTGTCTTGTGTCACCCAGACAACAGCTGTGACTCTCATCACACTGACACAGTACTTGTGTCTTATCACTTCTCACCCCTCGCAATGAAGAGTCCCCTCTCTAGAGCGCGCTCTCACTCTCTCATATGCACTGCCTTGCGTATAGAAATAAGATATCCAGCCATCCACCACCTAGACTCTAAAACATTTCCTCACTACAACCCTGAGTCCGTCTGCCAATAAATAAATGATTTCTATCATGTCTCACCACCAACTCGCCACTTGAGATACGTTGGCTCCACCCAGACTGAGTAAATCCACGATGACCTAAAACAAACTCTAACTTAAAGACCTCCCGAATCCGCATCACCATCAAGAACCCTATATACATTTACATCAACCGCCATACCAATTGACATGTACCGATCTGTCCGACTACACCGTCTATACAATATTACACCCCTCCTCCTCAGTTACTACGCTGCCCTCCATATATCCTATAACGTCCTACTAGACCTCCTATGTCACTCGCAGAAGTATATAACCTGTCCCTCTCACCGTATCACCTCTCTAGAAGACCCTCCTACCAGATGTCTGT